>JAJLRB010005225.1:0-22281 GCA_020976825.1 Odocoileus hemionus | reverse complement strand
TTAAAGTTGAAGGCTAATGACTTTACAATATTGTAGTGGCTTTTGCCGTCCCATTGACTTGAATCAGCCATGGATTTACATTTTTTCCCACCACCCCGATCCCCCTCCGAATGTTGGTTTTAAGCCAGTTTTTTCACTCTCCTCCTTCCCCCTCATCTAGAGCCTCTTTAGTTCCTCTTCCCTTCCTGCCATTAGAATGAAAATCATTGCATATCTGAGGTTGTTGATATTCCCCCCAGCAACCCTGATTCCAGCTTGTAACTCATCAGTCCAGATTTTCTCATGATGTACTCTGCATAGAAGTTAAACAAACAGGGGTGACACTATATACCCTTGTCATACTCCTTTCCAATTTGGAACCAGTCCATTTTTCCCCATGTAGGTTCTAACTGTTGCTTTTTGCCCCCACATACAGGTTTCTCAGGAGACGGAAAGGGATGGTCTGGTATTCCCACCTTTTTAAAGAATTTTCCGTAGTTTTTTGTGATCCACAAGGTAAAAGGCTTTCACGTAGTCAGTGAAACAGGAGTAGATACTTGGAGAGTTCTGAAAAAATGGTCACACTGGAGGAGGGAATGGCAAATCACTCCATTAATCCATGTTGGGAGAACCCCGTGAACAATATAAAAGGCAAAAATTATATGCCATTATAAAGGCTAAAATGCTCTGCCTCTAAGATTGATGAGCCATAGGCAAGGGTGTGCAACTACCACATGCATAAGTAGCAAGAGATCTCTAACCACCTGCAATGAAGGCAATAACACTAAAAACATAATACAAATCAGCGAAAATGGAAGAAATAAAACTAACTCTATGTCACATTTTTTTTTTCCATTTATTTTTATTAGTTGGAGGCTAATTACTTTACAAAATTGCAGTGGTTTTTGTCATACATTGAAATGAATTAGACATGGATTTACATGTATTCCCCATCCCGGTCCCCCCTCCCACCTCCCTCTCCACCCCATCCCTCTGGGTCTTCCCAGTGCACCAGACCTGAGCACTTGTCTCATGCATCCAACCTGGGCTGGTGATCTGTTTCACCCTAGATATATATGTTTCGATGCTGTTCTCTTGAAACATCCCACCCTCGCCTTCTCCCACAGAGTCCACAAGTCTGTTCTATACATCTGAGTCTCTTTTTCTTTTTTGCATATAGGGTTATCATTACCATCTTTCTAAATTCCATATATATGTGTTAGTATACTGTAATGGTCTTTATCTTTCTGGCTTACTTCGCTCTGTATAATGGGCTCCAGTTTCACCCATCTCATTAGAACTGATTCAAATGAATTCTTTTTAATGGCTGAGTAATATTCCATGGTGTATATGTACCACAGCTTCCTCATCCATTCGTCTGCTGATGGGCATCTAGGTTGCTTCCATGTCCTGGCTATTATAAACAGTGCTGCGATGAACATTGGGGTGCACGTGTCTCTTTCGGATCTGGTTTCCTCAGTGTGTATGCCTAGAAGTGGTATTGCTGGGTCATATGGCAGATCTATTTCCAGCTTTTTAAGAAATCTCCACACTGTTTTCCATAGTGGCTGTACTAATTTGCATTCCCACCAACAGTGTAAGAGGGTTCCCTTTTCTCCACACCCTCTCCAGCATTTATTGCTTGTAGACTTTTGGATAGCAGCCATCCTGACTGGCGTGTAATGGTACCTCATTGTGGTTTTGATTTGCATTTCTCTGATAATGAGTGATGTTGAGCATCTTTTCATGTGTTTTTTTTGCCATCCGTATGTCTTCCTTGGAGAAATGTCTGTTTAGTTCTTTGGCCCATTTTTTGATTGGGTCATTTATTTTTCTGGAATTGAGCTGCAGGAGTTGCTTGTATATTTTTGAGATTAATCCTTTGTCTGTTGCTTCATTTGCTATTATTTTCTCCCAATCTGAGGGCTGTCTTTTCACCTTGCTTATAGTTTCCTTTGTTGTGCAAAAGCTTTTAAGTTTCATTAGGTCCCATTTGTTTATTTTTGCTTTTGTTTCTAAAATTCTGGGATGTGGGTCATAGAGGATCCTGCTGTGATTTATGTCGGAGAGTGTTTTGCCTATGTTCTCCTCTAGGAGTTTTATAGTTTCTGGTCTTACATTTAGATCTTTAATCCATTTTGAGTTTATTTTTGTGTATGGTGTTAGAAAGTGTTCTAGTTTCATTCTTTTACAGGTGGTTGACCAGTTTTCCCAGCACCATTTGTTACAGAGGTTGTCTTTTTTCCATTGTATATCCTTGCCTCCTTTGTCGAAGATAAGGTGGCCATAGGTTCGTGGATTTATCTCTGGGCTTTCTATTCTGTTCCATTGATCTATATTTCTGTCTTTGTGCCAGTACTATACTGTCTTTATGACTGTGGCTTTGTAGTATAGTCTGAAGTCAGGCAGGTTGATTCCTCCAGTTCCATTCTTCTTTCTCAAGGTTACTTTGGCTATTCGAGGCTTTTTGTATTTCCATACAAATTGTGAAATTATTTGTTCTAGTTCTGTGAAAAATACTGTTGGTAGCTTGATAGGGATTGCATTGAATCTATAGATTGCTTTAGGTAGTATAGCCATTTTGACAATATTGATTCTTCCAATCCATGAACACGGTATATTTCTCCATCTGTTTCTGTCCTCTTTGATTTCTTTCATCAGTGTTTTATAGTTTTCTATGTGTAGGTCTTTTGTTTCTTTAGGTAGATATACTCCTAAGTATTTTATTCTTTTTGTTGCAATGGTGAATGGTATTGTTTCCTTAATTTCTCTTTCTGTTTTCTCATTGTTAGTGTATAGGAATGCAAGGGATTTCTGTGTGTTAATTTTATATCCTTCAACTTTACTATATTCATTGATTAGCTCTAGTAATTTTCTGGTAGAGTCTTTAGGGTTTTCTATGTAGAGGATCATGTCATCTGCAAACAGAGAGAGTTTCACTTCTTCTTTTCCTATCTGGATTCCTTTTACTTCTTTTTCTGCCCTGATTGCTGTGGCCAACATTCCAAAACTATGTTGAATAGTAGTGGTGAGAGTGGGCACCCTTGTCTTGTTCCTGATTTCAGGGGAAATGCTTTCAATTTTTCACCATTGAGGGTGATGCTTGCTGTGGGTTTGTCATATATAGCTTTTATTATGTTGAGGTATGTTCCTTCTATTCCTGCTTTCTGGAGAGTTTTAATCATAAATGGATGTTGAATTTTGTCAAAGGCTTTTTCTGCATCTATTGATATAATCATATGGTTTTTATGTTTCAATTTGTTAATGTGGTGTATTACATTGATTGATTTGCGGCTATTAAAGAATCCTTGCATTCCTGGGATAAAGCCCACTTGGTCATGGTGTATGATTTTTTTAATATGTTGTTGGATTCTGTTTGCTAGAATTTTGTTAAGGATTTTTGCATCTATGCTCATCAGTGATATTGGCCTGTAGTTCTCTTTTTTTGTGGCATCTTTGTCTGGTTTTGGAATTAGGGTGATGGTTGCTTCATAGAATGAGTTTGGAAGTTTACCTTCTTCTGCAATTTTCTGGAAGAGTTTGAGTAAGATAGGTGTTAGCTCTTCCCTAAATTTTTGGTAGAATTCAGCTGTGAAGCCATCTGGTCCTGGGCTTTTGTTTGCTGGAAGATTTCTGATTACAGTTTCGATTTCCTTGCTTGTGATGGGTTTATTAAGATCTTCTATTTCCTCCTGATTCAGTTTGGAAAGTTATACTTCTCTAAGAACTTGTCCATTTCTTCCAAGTTGTCCATTTTATTGGCATAGAGCTGCTGGTAGTAGTCTCTTATGATCCTTTGTATTTCAGTGTTGTCTGTTGTGATCTCTCCATTTTCATTTCTAATTTTGTTAATTTGGTTCTTCTCCCTTTGTTTCTTAATGAGTCTTGCTAATGGTTTGTCAATTTTGTTTATTTTTTCAAAAAACCAGCTTTTAGCTTTGTTGATTTTTGCTATGGTCTCTTTAGTTTCTTTTGCATTTATTTCTGCCCTAATTTTTAAGATTTCTTTCCTTCTACTAACCCTGGGGTTCTTCATTTCTTCCTTCTCTAGTTGCTTTAGGTGTAGAGTTAGGTTATTTATTTGACTTTTTTCTTGTTTCTTGAGGTAGGCCTGTAATGCTATGAATCTTCCCCTTAGCACTGCTTTTACAGTGTCCCATAGGTTTTGGGTTGTTGTGTTTTCATTTTCATTCATTTCTATGCATATTTTGATTTCTTTTTTGATTTCTTCTATGATTTGTTGGTTATTCAGAAGCGTGTTGTTTAGCCTCCATATGTTTGAATTTTTAATAATTTTTTTTCCTGTAATTGAGATCTAATCTTACTGCACTGTGGTCAGAAAAGATGACTGGAATGATTTCAATCTTTTTTGAATTTACCAAGACTAGATTTATGGCCCAGGATGTGATCTATTCTGGAGAAGGTTCCGTGTGCACTTGAGAAAAAGGTGAAGTTGATTGTTTTGGGGTGAAACGTCCTATAGATGTCAATAAGGTCTAGCTGGTCCATTGTGTCCTTTAAAGTTTGTGTTTCCTTGTTCATTTTCTGTTTAGTTGATCTATCCATAGTTGTGAGTGGGGTATTAAAGTCTCCTACTATTATTGTGTTACTATTAATTTCCTCTTTCATACTCGTTAGTGTTTGCCTTACATATTGCGGTGCTCCTATGTTGGGTGCATATATATTTATAATTGTTATATCTTCTTCTTGGATTGATCCTTTGATCATTATGTAGTGTCCATCTTTGTCTCTTTTCACAGCCTTTATTTGAAAGTCTATTTTATCTGATATGAGTATTGCGACTCCTGCTTTCTTTTGGTCTCCATTTGCGTGGAATATTTTTTTTCCAGCCCTTCACTTTTAGTCTGTATGTGTCCCTTGTTTTGAGGTGGGTCTCTTGTAGACAGCATATATAGGGGTCTTGCTTTTGTATCCATTCAGCCAGCCTTTGTCTTTTGGTTGGGGCATTCAACCCATTTACATTTAAGGTAATTATTGATAGGTATGGTCCCGTTGCCATTTATTTTGTTGTTTGGGGTTCACGTTTACACCACCTTTCTGTGTTTCCTGTCTAGAGAAGATCCTTTAGTATTTGTTGAAGAGCTGGTTTGGTGGTGCTGAATTCTCTCAGCTTTTGCTTGTCTGTAAAGCTTTTGAGTTCTCCTTCATATCTGAATGAGATCCTTGCTGGGTAGAGTAATCTAGGTTGTAGGTTATTCTCTTTCATTACTTTAAGTATGTCCTGCCATTCCCTTCTGGCCTGAAGGGTTTCTATTGATAGATCAGCTGTTATCCTTATGGGAATCCCTTTGTGTGTTATTTGTTGTTTCTCCCTTGCTGCTTTTAATATTTGTTCTTTGTGTTTGATCTTTGTTAATTTGATTAATATGTGTCTTGGGGTATTTCGCCTTGGGTTTATCCTGTTTGGGACTCTCTGGGTTTCTTGGACTTGGGTGGCTACTTCCTTCCCCATTTTAGGGAAGTTTTCAGCTATTATCTCCTCGAGTAACTTCTCATGGCCTTTCTTTTTGTCTTCTTCTTCTGGGACTCCTATGATTCGAATGTTGGGGCGTTTCACATTGTCCCAGAGGTCCCTGAGGTTGTCCTCATTTCTTTTGATTCTTTTTTCTTTTTTTCCTCTCTGCTTCATTTATTTCCACCATTTTATCTTCTAACTCACTTATCCTATCTTCTGTCTCTGTTATTCTACTCATGGTTCCCTCCAGAGTGTTTTTGATCTCATTTATTTCATTATTAATTTTTAATTGACTTTTTTTTAATTTCTTCTAGGTCCTTGTTAAACCTTTCTTGCATCTTCTCAATCTTTGTCTCCAGGCTATTTATTTGTAACTCCATTTTGTTTTCAAGATTTTGGATCATTTTTATTATCATTATTCTAAATTCTTTTTCAGGTAGATTCCCTATTTCCTCCTCTTTTGTTTGACTTGGTGGGCTTTTTTCATGTTCCTTTAGCTGTTGGGTATTTCTCTGCCTTTTCATCTTGTTTAGATTGCTGTGTCTGGAGTGGGCTTTCTATATTCTTGTGGTCTGTGGTTCCTTTTTATTGTGGAGGTTTCACCCAGTGGGTGGGGTTGGACGATTGGTTTGTCAAGTTTCCTGGTTAGGGAAGCTTGTGTCAGCGTTCTGGTGCATGGAATTGGATTTCTTCTCTCTGGAGTGCAGTGGAGTGTCCAGTAATGAGTTTTGCGATGGGTCTTTGTGTTAGGTGTGACTTTGGACAGCCTGTATGTTGACACTCAGGTCTATGTTCCTGCGTTGCTAAAGAATTTGCGTGGTATGTCTTGCACTAGAGCTTATTGGCTCTTGGGTGGTGGTTGGTTTTAGTGTAGGTATGGAGGCTTTTGGATGGTCTCTTATTCCTTAATGTTCCATGTAGTCAGGAGTTTTCTGGTTTTCTCAGGTTTTGGGCTTAAGTCTCCTGCCTCTGGATTTCAGTTTTATTCTTCCAATAGTCTCAAGACTTCTCCAACTATACAGCACTGATAATAAAACTTCTAGGTTAATGGTGAAAAGATTCTCCACTGTGAGAGACAACCAGAGAGATTCACAGAGTTACATGAAGAATAGGAGAGGGAGGAAGGAGATAGAGAGTGAGCAGGAGGAGAAAAAAGGGGACTCAAGAGGAGAGAGACAGATCTACACAGTTATCTGTTCCCAAAGTGTTCTCTGTAGCCCAGACACCCACAAAGATTCACAGAATTGGATTGGGAAGAGAAGGGGAAAGGAGGAAATAGAGGTGTTCTGAGGTAGAAACAGAGAGTCAAAAGTGGGAGAGTAATCACCACACTCCTGTATAGAAATGGGAACTGAATATTGGATTCTTAAATGTCCAAAATTTATATCACATACTGAAAAACAAAGATTAAAAATCTAGTGTAGAGGTTAGACTCTTTGAAATACAATATTTAAAAACAAAAAAAAAACACACAAAAAAATTAGAAATGTATATGAAGTTTGGTTTAAAAATAGGGTTTCTCTCTCTCTCTTTTTTTTTTTTTTTTTTTGGCAAGGTTATAGTGAAATGAAAATGAAAATTAAGGAATAATAGAGGAGTATTAGAGGACTTTAAAAGGAAATAGAAGAGAAAAAACAGGAAAAAGAAAAAAAAAAATTTATTTTTCCTAATTAAAAAAATCGTAAAAATATATGAAAATGAAAGTTGAGGAGTAATGGGGGAATAATAGGGAATTTTAAAAGAAAATAAAGAGAAAAAAAAAAAAAAAAAAAAAAAAAAAAGGAAAGAAAAAAAATTTTTTTTTCCTAATTAAAAAAATCGTATAAAATATATGAAAATGAAAGTTGAGGAGTAATGGGGGAGTAATAGGGAATTTTAAAAGAAAATAAAAGAGAAAAAATAAAAAAAATAAAAAAAAGGGAAAGAAAAAAAAATTTTTTTTTTTAAAAAAATCGTTTTATTAAAAAAAAAAAAACATATATATCTAGGAATTCCTCTGGAGTTGTTGCGGTCAGTGTAGGTTCAGTTCAATTTCAGATAGCTCCTCTTTCCAGCTTACACTTCTAGATATCTATAGGCCCCTTCCGGTGTAGTCGGTGTTACCTTCAGGGATTTTAATCTGTTGCACCGGTCCTTTCTGAAGCGGTTCCCTTTGTTTATTTTGGCTTCTCTTCGGTGTCTAATTTCCGCCCTGACACAGGCGGGCGGAGGTGATCTCTTATTTAGGTTCGCTAGTTCAGTTCAGTCCTGCTACGGGGAGGGCGGGGCGCTGCAGACAGATACCGCTCTGTGTGGATAGCACTCACCGTGTTCCGGCCACACTGGGTTTGCCCCGCTCACGGGTGTCAGTGCTTTCCCCGTCTACACTGCTCAGGCTCCCGGCTGCTCTATATGGAGCGGGCCCTGCGTTGAGTGCGGTTCCAGTTTTCTGGTACTCCACAAAAGCGCGGATTCGGTTGCGCCTGCGTTTTGTGCCTTTCCTGGCCTGAGCGGCCCAGGCAGCCAGAGGCTTGGGCGCCCTCTCTCCGGGTACGGCGCGCTTTTCCCCTCCGCGACCCCAGCGCGCGCCGCCAGTCGGGTCTCAGGAAGTCTTTAGATAGGAACCAGGGGCCTGTTTGCAGTGTGGGAGGGGGTGGCTTCTCAGGGGCTGAGTTTGCCCTTTTCCCCTTCCCCCTGCCTCCTACCTCCTCCAGCGGGGACGGGCCGGCTCTTTTCTGGACTTTCTCAGTCCCTTTGTTTTGCGAACCGCAGGCAGTGTGTTCCGGCCGGTTAATTTTGTCCCACCGTTTAAAAAAAGCTCCCTCCGATTGCTCTCAGGGTCTTCAGGCCGGTCCTTACCCTAAGCAATGCCGCCCACTCCTCTCCGTTCCGCCCCCGCTTGTTGCTGGCGGGTGCGGGCGTCTGGGGTACTTTTCTGCTGGGAGTTGCTTTTAGGCACGTAATCTGTGGGCCTTATTTAATTTTTCCTCCCAGTTAGATTGCCGAAAACTTCCCCCAGTCCCGCCAGTGCGAGGGTTTCCTGGTGATTGGAAACTTCCTCTATTAAGACTCCCTTCCCGGGACGGGTCACCGTCCGTAGCTCTTTTGTCTCCCTTTTTATCTTTTATATTTTGTCCTACCTCCGTTTGAAGACAATGGGCTGCTTTTCTGGGCGCCTGATGTCCTCTGCTAGCGATCAGAAGTTGTTTTGTGAAATTTGCTCAGCGTTCAAATGTTCTTTCGATGAATTTGTAGGGGAGAAAGTGGTCTCCCCGTCCTATTCCTCCGCCATCTTGGCTCCCAGACATAAGGACTGGTTGTGAGCATTAAGTATATAATTATTGTAGAACTAAGAATCGATGTCCGTTGAGTGGGACAAAGTGTTATATAGAATATATAACAATATAAAAATGGTGTGACTATTTTCAAAAACTGGTGGTGGAGGAAAATGGGCAGAATATGTGCCCAAAGTGCTTTAATATCTTTAGTAATTGTATTGGTAGTAAATATTAGTATAAATATAAATGGTAAGGAAGTGGAAAAGATGCAAAAGGAATCTATAGATTTATGACCAACATTCAATTATGTCTAGGGATTCACATTTGTGTGATAAAACTACAAAAATTACAAGGAATTAATTATTATAAAAGTCAGGGTAGTGGTTTCTTACTGGGGACAGGACAGTCTGTGTGATGTGGCACATGGAAGGGATTTCTTAAGTGACTGGCAAAGTTCTATTTCACACCTGAGTGGTTTTAATCTTATAATAATTAAGCCATACATTTGATCCATTTGGTTTTCATATCTATGTTTTATTTAACAATAAAAGATTATTTTTTTAAAAAGAGTCTCATAAATAGATGCAGTTGTTCCTTCCCTCTGTAGCTACAGAGTTACCATTCTTTATCCCAAACTATTTTAAAAATGTAATTTGATAAAGTGTTTTTAGGTTGAAAATATTCACAACAATGTAACTTTTGTTTCTTTGTATAAAAGAGAGATTTCTGTGTATAGAATAGCTGTTATCAATTGTTATATTCTCTCTCCTTGTAAATTTAACCTTGGAAATATCATTTGTACAACAGGATCTTATATAATTCCAAAAGCTTGAGAAATTGTTGCCAGGTCCTGTGAAAATAGTCTCTAAGAGAAGCCTGCAATTCTGATTGGTTGTCTGTCTTGATAAATTTTTACCTTTGTAATAATGTTGCAATTTATATCTGTGTTACTAAAGGTTTTAAATAATTATTTGTAAGGTTGTTCTGTCAAGTCAGAAGTCAATCACTGGCACTTTCTTCCTCTCTCATATCAATGATTTTTAAAAGCCTCCTTACTTTGGAATTGTTCTCATTTTAACAAAAAAGTGTGCATTACAAGATGGAAAACTCTGTAACAATGACAATAAATGAACTGCTGTTAGACACAACAGGATTGAATTTTACAGTGTTTAGCAAAAGAAGCTAGAGAAAAAAAGACTGTCATACTATATAATTCCACTTACATAAAATTCAAAAACATGTAAAACTTATCTAATATGTTAAAAGTTAGGATATTAGCTAATATTTGAAGAGCCTTAGTGACCAGGAGGGAGCATGAGGGGGACCATTAACAGGAGAAATAACTGGGGAACACTTTGTGGTACGAGAATAGGTGATATCAAGCTAGCATGCATTTAGTGTTCCATCTTATTTTTCATTTGTCATTTTCCCCTGCATATGTTTCTCCACTTGGAACTTTATAGGGAGTTTTAACAGTGGTCTGGAGAAAGGTTCCTTTATCCCTGGGTCCTCTGACAGTCATATCATCTTTTAAAATTTTTAATTAATTTTTTTGGAGTATAGTTACTTTACAATGTTGTGTTAGTTTGTACTGTACAGCAAAGTGAAGCAGTCATACATATACATATTTTCACTTTCATATCATCTTAAATACCATAAGAATTATACCCAAATAAACCAAATTCCTGAGAGACTCAGAAGATTGACTCATCAAAATGGTGGAAGAAAAAATGGTGCAACCACAACAAAACTTTAATTGAAAGAAAGAAAGGGAAGCAGGGAGGGAAGAAGGGAAGAAAGAAGAGAAAAGAAAAAAGAAAACCTTTAGTTCAGCTTCATTTGTTCAGAGAATATATATTGCACTCAGCAGGGCACATACGTGACAGAATTATGAATGTCATGGTCAGCAGTTGTTGGATTATATCCTTGGAAGGGAAACAAATCTCTTGTTATCAAATCTGGTTGCCCCAGTTTCTACCTCCTGGCAGATTTCCCCTGTCCTTGTCCTCAAGGGACGGTCCTGAGAGGAACACTGGAGATAACTGACCACAAGGATCTGTTTCGTTACATCAGCCCATTTCTGTCTAGGGCTGGTATCTTTCTCAGGGAACCTGGGGGTTTCCAAAGGAGCTATGATTCCCTGGAACGCTCAGTTAAGTTGTACACAAGTCCCTGTTTTTGAGGCTTGGGGCTTTTCTGGTGACAACTCCTGCTGTGACTTGCCAACTTTTATTTCATTTTGGAAGACTCTATTGTCCTTAGCCAATGCCAGAAATTGCTCCACTATTTTCTAACATTCAGATTTGGGAATGAAACCACTGATATTAGTTTGATACTTTTTCTTTAATAGGTATCCCTTTCTATCTGAAAAGTCAGGGCAGTGGTTCAAATTATGTAGATCTGCTTTCATCAACCTTTTAAAAAACCTTTTTATTTTGAAATAATTTTAGATTCACAAGAACAGATCTTATTTTGAATTTCAGCTCTTCCATTTTTTAGATGTGTCCTTGGCAAGTTATTTAAACTCTCTGAACCTACATTAACTCCTTTAAACATTTCCAGGACTGTACTGACCACCAACATCCAACTCTCAGGACCATGGACTTGCCGAAACTGATCCCCATCCACAGAAGCACTCCATCAATTAGACAGTGTACCTGACCATACAGCATCCTCCTCACTACCCTGTAGCCATTATGCTAAGCTACAGCACTCCATATACCCTTTCAGCATGAGGGTCCTTAAAGTTTCTGGGGCCAGAAACACATGGTCTATTATGCTGGCTTTGGAGCTTCTCTACCAGACTGCAACAGAATTCCAATGGTGTTAGTGAACATTAACCTATAGTCAGAATTTACTGTCTTGACAATCTAGTGATGTAATTCTATTCTGCCTCTAATCCCTGTATTCCTTGGTCACTGTCCAAATCAATGCATTTTCTCATTTTCCCTATATCCCTAATGTTCTGTCTTCTCCTTTTACATAGTGCACTCTACCACTTCTCCTTGTTCTCTCAGATCCTTACAACATGCTCCCTGGAAATTCTGCACTATGATGCACAAACTCTCCTACATTCTCAACTTCTCTGAATATTCTCCTCCTGCCTTCATTTCACCCAAGCCATACCCAGTCACCATATGTATACAGCAGCTCTCTGCAGTGCAGGCTGCTCATTCTCATCTTCCCCACATATAACAGAGTAGAGACATAAAGATGGCGACCTTATGATTTCACAATGCTACTGCCAACCAATACCCTGTCTCTATCATGAATAAACACTATGCTTCTTTGAGGCCATTTGTTTCTAAAACTCTTCATTACTGTCACCTGCAAACCTATTAGACACATCGCTTCACACCTGTATAACCTTGGCAGTTGTCTCACAGTCCTCTTCATCTCAACTCCTGCTACACCCCTGATAAATTCAATATTCATTCTAGCCAATATCCTTTCCATGATCTCATCTCTAATGCTCTTTTCCCTCCACTCATCTCAGTTCCTTATTTCTTACAATCACATTCTGGATTTTACCACAAACAAATTTATCCACCTCAGAAACATCCTATTAAACATCTTACTCTTCTCTCCTTATAGTTTGATACTCCACTGCTTTCACTTCTTAGACTTCATCAAGATTGATAGAACTGACACATCTACTCTCTTGCATTCATTTTCCTCTCTCCTGTGTCCTTTTTCCCTTACCCAAACTAGAATCCATGGTTCATACTTTCAATGACTGTCTTGCAAATACCTGCCAATTCCATTTCTCCATTGACTTTTCTTTGCAAACGTTAGAAACATCACAATCACAGGTGACTGTGTTCTCTCTCTGCTTGCACTTGGCTCCCAAGAAGAGCTGTAGAAAGTCATAAAATGTAGCACATTGCCACTACTCTAGATGAATGGTGACAAATAAACCCTTTAAACTACCCAGTGAGTCTATCATACTTCTCTTGTGAATTTATACTTCCATTATCATCAAATCTCTCACCCCACCACCTATTCCCTCACACCCAGGACATGGCCTAATCTTCTCCTTCACAGAGAAAATAGAAGCTCTCATCTGAAAAAAACATGTTCTCCACCACCAACTCTGTAAGGCTATCTCTATTTGTACCAAACCCTCCCCTTATCTAAACTTGACCCACCACCTGAAGTTTCTTCATCTGTTCAGCATTCTCAGAATTTTGAAGTGTTGATTAGCCCTTTGTGTTGCTGTATTTTCAATGTAAATATATTAGAAGAATAGTCTACATGACAGCGTTCTCATTTCCTCATAAATCAAGTGCTTCTCAACCTCCTTAATTCTGATTCAGGCCCCCACCATTTCTAAATTTGCTCTTTCTCAGATCATCAATGACCAACAAATTTGTAAACTAAATGGCTACGTTTAAGTCCTCATCTCATGGACCACTCAGCAGCATTTTACACAGAGTTGATTACTCTCTCCCATTCTGAACACCTGGCCTTAACCTTCTGTATAACACATTCATACCATTTTGCCAAAAAAAATTTATTTTATTCAGCAATTAAGAAATTCCTCAGAGATATCTCCTAATGCTCTTCTGTATATTTATGCTATTGTCCTATGAGATCGCACACATACCTATGGATCTGAGTACCATCCATGTGCTGATTTGTTTTAATGTTCCTTGTGAGAAAATCAATCAATACAGAAAAGTACAAAGAAGATAGCAAAAAACCACATTAAAATGCCACACTCCAAATCAGTCATTAACATTAGGTGAACATTATTTCAGGCATCTCCCAATGCATAAGAAAATGTTGTTTATTAAGTTCTTCTATAAGACAGTGCACCAGTGGGAAATTTTCTTCTATCCCTTGGTTGTATTTTCCTTCAAGCTAGGTTTTAAACTTGTCTTTGCATATTATGTTCCTGTTTACTTTTTTGCTTTATTACATTTACATAACTACCTTTCATCTTGCTCACATTAAAAAAAAAAACAACTGTGTGCAGTCCACTATTTTCTCTGATATGGGGTAGATGAAGTAGTATGCTCACCTGACCTGGAAACTTTTTGCCCCCTTCTCAGGACTACACTTCTGGGTCCTGGTGCACACAAGGTTCTGTTTGTGCCCTCCAAGAGTCTGTTTCCCCAGTCCTGTGTAAGTTCTGGCAGCTCTATGGTGGGGTTAATGGCGACCTCCTCCAAGAGGGCTTATGCCATACCCAAATCTGCTGCACCCTGAGCCCCTGTCCCTGCGGCAGTCCACTGCTGACTGTACCTCCACAGGAGACACTCAAACACAGTTCTGTCTAAGTTTCTGTGGGGTCTCTGGGTCCTGGTGCACACAGGTATGTTTGAGCCCTCTGAGCAACTCTGGGGGGTATGGCATTTGATTCTAAATGTGATTTCGCCCCTCTTACCATCTTGCTGGGGCTTCTCCTTTGCCCTTGGACGTGGGGTATCTCCTCACAGCTGTTCCAGTGCCATGCAGATGCAGTTCCAGTGCCTACCGACTTTCTGGGGCTTCTCTGTCCTTGGATGTGGGGTATCTGCTCACAGCTGCTCCAGCACTGTGCAGCTGCCACTCCAGTGACACACAGCTGCCGCTCCAGGAGAAAACAGCAGTGACCCCACAAGAGACTGATCCAGACTGGCCTGTGAGTGTCCAGGAGTCTCTGGTGGAGGTATGGGGTGGAGGTGTTGGCGGTAGTATTGGTGGTGGTATTGGAGGTATTGGCGGTAGCCTGCTGCAGGGTTGAGGGCACTAAGTGTAGCAGTGCAGGCATGGGACCTTTGGAAGGAAGTCACCATTATCTTCATTACCTCCACCATAGTTTCAGTCAGTCAGTTCAGTCACTCACTCGTGTCCGACTCCTTGCGACCCCATGGACTGCAGCACCCCTGGACTCCCTGTCCATCACCAACTCATGGAGTTTACTCAAACTCATGTCCATTGAGTCAGTGATACCATCCAACCATCTCATCCTCTGTCATCCCCTTCTCCTCTCGCCTTCAATCTTTCCCAGCATCAGGGTCTTTTCAAATGAGTCAGCTCTTCGAATTAGGTGGGCAAAGTATTGGAGTTTCAGTTTCAACATCAGTCTTTCCAATGAACATTCAGGACTGATTTCCTTTAGGATGGACTGGTTGGATCTCCTTATAGTCCAAGGGATTCTCAAGAGTCTTCTCTAACACCACAGTTCAAAAGCATCAATTCTTTGGCACTCAGCTTTCTTTACAGTCCAGCTCTCACATCCATACATGACTACTTGAAAAACCATAGCCTTGACTAGATGGATCTTTGTTGGCAAAGTCATGTCTCTGCTTTTTAATATGCTGTCAGGGTTGGTCATAACTTTTCTTCCAAGGAGTAAGCATCTTTTTATTTCATGGCTGCAGTCACCATCTGCAGTGATTTTGGAGCCCCCCCCAAATAAAGTCTGTCACTGTTTCCACTGTTTCCCCATCTATTCACCATGAAGTGATGGGACCAGATGCCATGATCTCTGTTTTCTGAATGTTGAGTTTTAAGCCAACTTTTTCACTCTCCTCTTTCACTTTCATCAAGAGGCTCTTTAGTTCTTCTTCACTTTCTGCCATAAGGGTGGTGTCATCAGCAGGTTGTTTGATATTTCTCCCAGAAATCTTGATTCTAGCTTGTGCTTCATCCAGCCCAGCATTTCTCATGATGTACTCTACATAGAAGTTAAATAAGCAGGGTGACAACATACAGCTTTGACATACTCCTTTCCATATTTGGAACCAGTCTGTTGTTCCATGTCCAGTTCTAACTGTTGCTTCCTGACCTGCATACAGATTTCTCAAGAGGCAGGTCAGGTGGTCTGGTATTCCCATATCTTTCAGAATTTTCTACAGTTTATTGTGGTCCACACAGTCAAAGGCTTTGGCATAGTCAATAAAGCAGAAGTAGATGTTTCTCTGGAACTCTCTTGCTTTTTCGATGATCCAGCAGATGTTGGCAAGTTGATCTCTGGTTCCTCTGCCTTTTCTAAAACCAGCTTGAACATCTGGAAATTCATGGTTCACATATTGTTGAAGCCTGGCTTGGAGAATTTTGGCCCCAGGTGAATAACAGGGAGGGAACACAGCACCCCCATCAACAGAAAATTGGATTAAAGATTTACTGAGCATGTCCCTGCCCCATCAGAACATGACCCAGTTTCCACCTCAGTTAGTCTCTCCCATCAGGAAGCTTCCATAAGCTTCTTTTTTTTTTTGTGGAAGTGCAGAGTCTTTTTTCTTTCTTTTTTTTTTTCATTTATTTTTATTAGTTGGAGGCTAACTACTTCACAATATTGTAGTGGTTTTTGTCATACATTGACATGAATCAGCCATGGATTTACATGTAATTCCATAAGCCTCTTATCCTTCTCCATCAGAGGGCAGACAGACTGAAAACCACAGTTACAGAAAACTATGAGACTGTGAGCCATGCTGTGTAGGGCCAACCAAGATGGATGGGTCATGGTGAGAGTTCTGACAAAGCATGGTGCACTGGAGAAGGGAATGGCAAACCACTTCAGTATTCTTCCCTTGAGAACCCCATGAACAGTATGAACAGTATGAAAAGGCAAAAAGATAGGACACTGAAAGATGAACTCCCCAGGTCGGTAGGTGCCCAATATGCTATGGGAGATCAGTGGAGAAATAACTCCAGAAAGAATGAAGAGTACCGTATGACCCTTATGATTATAAAGTGGAAGTGAGAAATAGATTCAAAGGATTAGATCTGATAGATAGAGTGCCTGAAGAACTATGGATGGAGGTTCATGACATTTTACAGGAGGCAGTGATCAAGACCAATCCCCAGATAAAGAAATGCAAAAAGGCAAAACGGTTGTCTGACAAGGCCTGACAAATAACTGTGAAAAGAAGAGAAGTGAAAGGCAAAGGAGAAAAGGAAAGATACACCCATCTGAATGCAGAGTTCCAAAGAATAGCAAGGAGAGATAAGAAAACCTTCTTCAGTGATCAATGCAAAGAAATAGAGGAAAACAATAGAGTGGGAAAGACTAGAGATCTCTTCAAGAAAATTAGAGCTACCAAGGGAACATTTCATGCAAAGATGGGCACAGCATAGGACAGAAATAGTAGATGCAGAAGCAGAAGATATTAAGAAGAGGTGGCAAGAAAACACAGAAGAACTATACATAAAACGATCTTCACGACCCAGATAATCACAATGGTGTGATCACTCAGGTAGAGCCAGACATCCTGGAATGCAAAGTCAAGTGGGCCTTAGGAAGCATCACTATGAACAAAGCTAGTGGAAGTGATGGAATTCCAGTTGAGCTATTTCAAATTCTAAAAGATGATGCTGTGAAAGTGCTGCACTCAATATGTCAGCAAATTTGGAAAACTCAGCAGTGGCCACAGGACTGGAAAAGGGCTGTGGCCCTTTTCATTCCAATCCCAAAGCAAGGCAATGCCAAAGAATGCTCAAACTACTGCACAATTGCACTCATTTCACATGCTAGTAAAGCAATGCTCAAAATTCTTCAAGCCAGGCTTGAACAGTACATGAACCATGAACTTCCAGATGTTCAAGCTGGATTTAGAAAAGGCAGAGGAACCAGAGATCAAGTTGCCAACATCTGCTGGATCAGTGAAAAAGCAAGAGACTTCCAGAAAAACATCTACTTCTGCTTTACTGACTATGCCAAAGCCTTTGACTGTGTGGACCACAACACACTGTGGAAAATTCTTAAAGAGATGGAATACCAAACCACCTGACCTGCCTCTTGAGAAATCTGTATGCAGGTCAGGAAGCAACAGTTAGAACTGGACATGGAACAACAGACTGGTTCCAAATATGGAAAGGAGTATGTCAAAGCGGGAAACAGTGGAAACAGTGACAGGCTTTATCTTTTTGGGCTCCAAAATCACTGCAGATGGTGACTGCAGCCACGAAATGAAAAGACGCTTGCTCCTTGGAAGAAAAGTTATGACCGACCTAGACAGTGTTTTAAAAAGCAGAGACATGACTTTTCCAACAAAGGTCTATCTAGTCAAAGCTATGATTTTTCAAGTAGTCATGTATGGATGTGAGAGCTGGACTATAGAGAAAGCTGAGCGCTGAAGAATTGATGCTTTTGAACTGTGGTGTTGGAGAAGACTCCTGAGAGTCCCTTGGACTGCAAGGAGATCCAACCAGTCCATCCTAAAGGAGATTAGTCCTGGGTGTTCACTGGAAGGACTGATATTGCAACTGAAACTCCAGTACACTACAGAAAGGGAAACACCTGAACTTTTTAATGGTTATTGAGTATTAACTCTAAGCTAATACTTTTCCTTGGAAAACAGAATGCCACTGTGGTCCATCAGCCAGAGGGAGGCTTATAAGGGTCAGACAATGAATTTTGAACTGGAAGAAACTGGAGAAATCTCTACATTGTTTCTTTAACCCATGAAGTAAGAGGGTTAAGAAGTCACTAGATTGTCCACCCTCTACCAAGATACCAAATCAAAAGCAATATCACTGTGATGGCTTCTTAGATACACCATCATTTAAAAGTGGTCATTAAAAGTGGACATTTAATTTCCAAATACATGGTATTTTGTTTCAAATATCTTTAATATTAATTTTTTTCACTTTGATACTAATTTCTCATTTAAATGCTCTCTTGTCTGCAATCACCTCTGTGTTTTTTGTCCAAGTTTATTGAGGTTTTCACTGCCTAAGTTGAAGATCTCTCTTTTTTTTTATTCAGTTATTTTTTTTCATTTATTTTTTATTAGTTGGAGGCTAATTAAATAAATCACATTGCACTTGAAAATATGTGGGTCATTTTCAAATATCTTTTCACTTTGATTTCTAACATAATTCCACAGTGATAAGAGAACAGACAGACTCTGTATGATTTAAATACCTTTAGACCATGAAATCTTTGCACCTTTTTATGTCCCTGGGTATGTTCTAGTGTCTCCTAGTTTACAGCCTATGGGAACTTGAATAGAGTTTGTATCCTACTGTTGTGTGAAAATTGTATAAATCTTAGTTATGTTGAATTGGTTCACAGAGCTTTTCAGGTCTACTATATCCTTCTACTTCTCTGTATATTCATTCTGTTAATTTTTGAGAGTTTGATATTGAAACTCCAACTAAAAATCTAAATTTATCTACTTAAAAATTATTGTAATATAGTAGGGACTATATGTAATGTTGTTCTGTATTTTCCAAGTCTCCTGCAAATGTATTATCATACTGTCTTAATTTAAAAAATAAAAATTACAAAAAGCAATATCACATGCCTGTGGAAATATCAGAAATTTCATGCCACTGACAAACTATTTATTAAAAGATGCAGAGGTAGTGATTTGTATCTTATTCTCATTCCAATTTTAGCTGTGTAAGAGATGGATGGACTTGGAGTGTGACTCTGGAGTATCATAAATATAATCAGGTGGTAATTCCACAGCAGTTGCCATCCCTGATGTGGCCTCTTTCCTGAAGCAAATCAATACTTTTTTCTAGATTCCAGGAAGCAGAAAACACTAAAAGCAGTTTGATTTTCCTGACATAGAAAGTCCTATACATTTCCTATCCTGTCCAGAGATCTAGCATATTTCCAAGTCAGAGCTCCAGTTTAGTCTTTGGAGATTTTAACCACACCACCATCCAGTGGGAACTATGCTAGTCCACTGTTGATGACATCCTGCTGATAGGACCTAAGGGAGAGGAAGGAGCAATACCCTCTAGATACCTTGGAAACATTTTTGAGGTTCTAGAGGCTTTGAGTTAAATCCTTTGGAGTTACAGGAGCCTGCTACCTCTGTGAAATTGCTAGAGGGTCAGTGGCTTGAGACACATCAAGATAGTTCCTCCAGTGTGGACTATGATAGAATGTGTGCAGTGATCATTCCTCCTTTCATCTTCTACCAGTAATGAGGCACAACACTTGGTCTGTCAATTTGGATGTTGAAGATAAAATTTTCCACCTTTGGGTGTCCTGCTCCAACTCATTTTGTAGGTGACAAGAAAAATAGCCAGTACCAAATAGGGCCCAGAGCAAATGAAGGCTCTCTGATTGTCCCACACTGCAATTCAAGCAGTCCTGCCACCAAACCCTTATGACAAAGAAAATCCAATGGTGCTTGAAGTATTTGTAACAGATCGTGATGCCATATGGGAGTCTGCAGTAATCCTTGATAAGATAATCAAATCAGTGGACCCTTCAAATCAGCTGAAGCAAATCCATGTCTCCACAAGCAAGTAGCTATTGTCTTTTTTGAGATACTGCACCTAGCTTGCTACTGGCCCTGGTAGAGACTGACCTTGAGAAACCAGATGGCCAAGTGACCTGAACTGCCTTTCATGCACTGGATGTTGACTAATACACTAAGCCATAAAGTCTCATGTCATAAGCAGAACTTTATCATCAAAGGGAAATGGTATATGCAAAATTGGGCTTTTATTCTTCTCTGCTGCCACCTGTTCCACAACTCACACAGAGGGGTTCATTGGGAGTTTCTTATAACCTGGTGACTGGGGAGAAAGACTGTAGTCTAATGAAAGGTTCTACAGAATGTGCTGGAACCACATAGAAATGAATTGCTGCAATACTATAGTCCCGATGAGATGCGGCCCTGGAGTACAGTGGGGAAAGCGAAATTCTCACAGTGAGAACATTGGTAAACTTACTGTCTGCCCATTTCTCCAAAAAGTACAGAGGACTGATGTGGGGGTTTACACTCATATATGGGGCTGTGGTTGATGATTGCGAGATGGAATAAGACTGGCAGACTGGTGATAAGATTTGTGGAGGAGGTGTGTGGATGCAGCTCTCTGAATGGGCCCAGAATTTGAGAATAATTGTGTCTCATGTGAACGCTTACTGAAGGGTCACTACTGTGAAGGAAGTTCTTAATGATTAGGTGAATTATAGGGAGCTCTCTGTGCAAGCCAGCCAGGCTATTTCCTAGGGCTTGAATCAACATTGCATCGAACACTCTTGTACAGATATCCTTTGACACATGTTCAAGAGATTCTTTAGGACTATGCTTTTCAAATTTTTTTGACAAGGACCCCAGAAAGAAATATATTGTGCCTTAAAACACAAGTATGCATACACATACTTATACATACACACCCATGTACATGTAAATGAAATTTTCATAAAGCAATTCCTACCCTTACTACTGGCAATGCAATCTGACATTTTCTATTTGTTTTCTTTTAGTTCACTTGTTTAATGGTAGTCACAACCCACTAAATTAATTTCACAATATATTTACTAAAGTTTCATAGTGAGTATTTTGAAAAAGCTTTGCTCTATGATACACAACTAAAAGTGGAATTTGCTGTCATAGATTATGGGTATCTTTGACTTTACTCAGTTATTCTAAATAACTATCTAAATTCTACTCTCTACAATGATGGCATCTTTGCTCCATATTCTTATGACCACTCAGTATTGTCTAAATCTCGAAGTTTTGCCTATCTCTTCAGTGTAAAATGGTCTATGAAGGAGAGTAGAAAAGCAGTAGAGTAGCAGGAGGCAGATGGGGAGTCAATCAAGGGTTTTTTTTCCCCTTCTTTTTAAGATGGGATCTACTAGAACATGCTTAAATACTAATGTTAGTGACCCAGAGGAGATGGGCAGATTACTGATTCTGAAAAGGGTGTGCTTGCAGGCAGGGGTTGGAGTCACATGTTCAAAGTGTTTGAAAAGTCGGGGGATGATGGGATCCAAAGTACAAGTGAAGGGACAGGAGGAGAGACATTTTCTCCCTTGTAACAGGAGGAAGAGGCTAGGTTCAGAACTAATGTAGGTTTAAAGATCAGTTGTGGGAGGATGACGCTTTTGTTTCAAAGCAGACATGGTGCCTGTGCTCAAGGAGCTTTCCAGTCCAGCAGGAAAAAACAGTAAGTAATTAGAAGTTATATGTGCTGAAAGGGAACATGGTGCTGTGGTAGCATTCAGTGACGGATTTGATGTAGTCTCTCGTGGGTCCATAGAAGGGGCTCTCTAGGAAATGCCATTTTAGAAAAGACCAAAATGATGAGGAAGAGTTATTGAGGCAAAAGATTGGGGAAAAAGTAACTAGGCTGAGGGGAATTATATACATTATATAACATGATATTATAATAATGTTTTATATATTATACAATTATGCATTATATAATATATATAGCACATACTATATAGAATATATAAATATAAAATAAATATTATGGTCTTTTAATCTTTTCCCAAGTGGCACAGTGGTAAAGAATCCACCTGCTGCTGCTGCAGGAGACACAAGAGACGAGGTGGTTTGATCCTTGGGTCGGGAAGATCCCCTGGAGTAGGCAATGAAATGCACAACCCGCTCCCGTCTCCAGTATTTTTTCCTTGTCTGAAAAAACCCCACGGACAGAAGAGCCTAGCAGACTACAGTCCATGGGGTTGCAAAGAGTTAGACATGACTGAGCATGCTGTACACAATAAATACTATAATATATGTGTGTGTTGCTGTACATATATATATAATGAAATAGACAAATGAAATAGAGCTTAAAGTGGCTTGCAAAAAGTAAAAGAAGGCCCAATAATTAATATAATGCCAGTCTGGAGATTGAGGAGGACCAAGTCTGAGA
>JAJLRB010005224.1:0-26640 GCA_020976825.1 Odocoileus hemionus | reverse complement strand
GGAAGCTGATGTTCACCTATTTAGATATTGGGATTATAATTTCAAAACCCAATCTATCAAAAATGGTACCTCCCTCCCCTCACTGAGAACCTGAGAAAGGAATGTTCTGAGGATCTGTGTTCTATGCAATGGGTCCCTATGGAGGCCTTTTATCTCTTCTACCACATGATTGAGGAATTTCAAGGCCTATCTCTTCTAAAGCCTGCAGCCCCACAATCTCACTGAGGGCTCCGCCTGCTCTGTTTTGGTCACCAACACATCTCTCTTTCCGAAAGTTGAGCAGCTGATCGAAAGCGACTAGGATCTTCTTTGCTGTCTGTGAATCATGGGGGCTTAGCCCAATATAACTTCTCTGTAATACAGGTATATTCTACAATTTCAATATTAATCATATCAGCACATACCATTTCTTGAACGTTCTTTTATACTCAGTTCCCTCAGGCTGAGTCGACTGCTCCCTTGATGAGACATCTTAGATCTCTCAACCCTCTTTTTGTGAACGACTAGGCCCCCCAGGCCATAATTCAACTTTTTTGACAACACCGGACCCTGGAGCTAGCAGAATTATCTCTCAAGAAACATTTATCCATCTCCATTTGCAGAGCAAGGAGATCTAAGGGTTTTCTGTAGAGTCGTCCTCTCTTTAACTAGAATCTCCACGCTCCCTCTATTACCTGATCTGACCTTTGGCAATGAACTCTGCATTCAGCAAGATTTGCTATTTAAATCATGTGTCCCCATAGATACACATCTAGGTTCAGAACATTACTACGGACCTCAAAAGCACCAACATGCCTGCTTGGTGCCCCATTCTTCCGTCACTCTATGCGAAATAGTGACATGCCCTACCTCTAGGGACATTGCTCCCACACGTCCATTGTCCATCTGACTCCAGTCAGTCAGTATAATGTTCGATTTGTTACCTTTACAGCCCCGGTAAACTCATACTCGAGATCAATTGATGAGTAGAATACAGCGCAGTGAGCCCCACCTGAAGACGAGAAGCTTATGTATAACTCTGCTCCATGCGACCCGATGGATTGGACATCTCATGTCTGGGTAGGCCTGTAATGCGAAATCAGAGAATC
This sequence comes from Odocoileus hemionus, assembly GCA_020976825.1. Taxonomy (NCBI): domain Eukaryota; kingdom Metazoa; phylum Chordata; class Mammalia; order Artiodactyla; family Cervidae; genus Odocoileus; species Odocoileus hemionus. The sequence goes on along the minus strand of JAJLRB010005224.1, from coordinate 25,552 downwards.
GCTAGCAGCTCAGCTAGAACCAACCCAGGGGGCTTGTAGAGCAAGAAAGCAAAATACTGGGGCCTCTGACACTTATCTTTCCGCACCTTTGTAAATACAAGAAATGTTTCGAAGGATTGTGAAAACAAGGAAAAAACACGTACACTATCAAAGTTTATTATTCCAAGAAACGAACTCAGTATAACTTATAGACAAGAGATGGGAAAGTGGAGTGCACACAGAAATAGTCGTTCACATGACAACAACGTAAAGGCCGTGAAATGCCCACACGTAAGTAGATGAGGAAAGGGTCATGGCGCGTTGACTTCCCTATTATGGAGGAGTCATCAACTTAAAAGAGTTGACGATGTTCAATCAGAAATAATAGTCTACATGCACGTAGAATAGAAGAGTCCTTCATCCACATTGTGGAGAACACGCAAAGTTACCTGACCTTGCGTCTGCTGGCCACAGAATTATTAGGTGCTCGAATATTCTGTCGGATGTTCTAATCTGTTTAGGAATGTAGGTCACTGGATCCAAGTGGTATGGACGAGGGGGGATCTAGTGGGGGAGTATTTTCTATTTATATATACCACACGCTCATCTTTAGCGTCCCCGAAAATCAGTTACAATTTACATCTGTGAATGTGAGTGGCAACCAACTTCTTGATTTAGCTTGAGTTGCGTAAGACTGGCGCACAGAACACTAGAACTCCGTCAACCTGAATTTCCTTAATGTTGATCTCCAAGGTGGATTTGTCCACTTTCCCCTGCAGGAACATTACTTACCTTGGATGTCTTTACTTCAAACCTGTTGCTCTTCTCCACTCTTATGTGTTTTTCCTTAACTCCCTTTCCTCATTAATGGTTATGACCTCCTAACTAAACAAAACCATTTTTTGATTCCTGTGAAGGTCACACATGAAAAAAAAAAGAGCCTAAACTGGGTCCAAGAACAGTGAGCCGAGAATGAGTCTGTGCTTTATAACCCCCCAATAAAAAAATTACAGGTAATGAAGTGTGCCATACACAAGGTCATGGTAGTCACCTTGGCTAGTTCCATAGCCGACAGGTTTTATGGTCATAAGCAACAAAGAAGCTTCACTTAAATGATCCATAGGAAACCTGAAGGGCATATGTTGAATGTGCAAGAGTGCCTGAACACCAGCACACCTACGTGGATGAAGAAGTTCGCATTCTACATGGAGACACCAACCTTCCACTTGGAACAGGTCAGTGATTATAGCAAAACCACCATCTCGAGAGAGAGCCGCGAACTTGTGCGTTTTTGATTATACAGGCAATCAGCACCACCGAGGACAGGTTGCAAATTAAGGGCCCCTTGTTGTAAAAGGAAATGGAAGCACATTGCTTAAAAAAAATCCTTCTATTTTTGTTGAAGTGTTCATATATGTACAGAAAAGTGGGGGGACGTTCCCTGGCGGTCCAGTGGTTAAAACCATGGGCGGCCTTAAGAAAACCCAACGCAGGTGGTGCGGGTTCAATATTCCTTGTGTCAGGGAGCTGAGATCCACATGTCTTGTAGCCAAAAAACATAAACATGAAGCAGTATTGTAACAAATTCAGCTTCGGCTCGGGAGGAGGCAAGAGAAGGTGCAACTATTCTTGGTCGTCGACCCGAATCCGGGTTCATCCGACAGAACAACTCAGCGCCGCCTCCCACCATGCCGCCTAAGTTCGACTCCAATGAGATCAAAGTCCTATACCTGAGGTGCATCCACCTGTCGTTAGCGAGAAGTCGGTGTCACTACGTCTGCACTGGCGCCCCAAGATCGCGCCCCTTAGGGCCTGTCTCCCAAAAAAAGGTCAGTGATGACATCGCCAAGGCAATTGGTGATTGACAGGGTCTGAGGATTACATGAAACTGACCATTCAGACAGACAAGCCCAGATTGAGTGGTACCTTCTGCTCCTGCCTGATCGTCAAAGCCCTCAAGGAAACCACCAAGGACAGAAGAGAAGCAGAAAAATCATTAAGCACCAGTGGAAACATACACTCTTATGATGAGATCGTCAACATTGCCCCGCAGATGCGGGCATCGGTCTCTAGCTAGAGAACTTTCTGGGAACCATTAAAGAGATCCTGGGGACCCCAGGCCCACTCTGTGGGCTGTGCCAGTGTTTGATGGCTGCCACCTTCATGACATCATAGATTGATATGAACAGTGGTGCAGTTGCAGTGGAGTGCCCACTAGTTAAGAAACTGCAAAGGAAAAAAGAAAAATATAAAGAATCCATTTGACAACCAGTGGCGGGGGGGGCGGGGGGGGGGGGGGGGGTGGGAGAGGGGCCGGGGCCTGAACAAAATTCAGTAAAGACTTCAAAAATAGTCCCACATTAAAAAAAATCTTAAATAGAAGTGCAACAAAATGTTTAGTGTGGAGATCACTGAGCCAACACTGAGCTCACCCATGCAGCCAACACCTAGATCAGAAACAGAAATGACCAGTGACCCCCAAAAGTTCCTCTTCTGATCCTTCCCAGTCACTGTTCAACCCTTTCTCCCTGTGTAGCACTTTCTCTGTAGCATGTTACATATTTTAGTTATCTTATTGTAATCTGTCTCCCCCACTGAGAATATAAGCTTCATGAGGGCAGACATTTTGTGTTCTGTTTTTGTTAAATGCTATATCCCCAGCTCCTTGACCCTGTATCTAGCACATTGTTATCACTCAGTCAATATTTGTGAAATGAATGGATGAAACTCTGCAATAAGAATTTGCTAAAAAATGTGGCCGATGTGGTTGAGGTGGTGGACTAGAAATGCTTAAAAATGAGTCTAACCTTCAACAGATGAATGGGCAAAGAAAATGTGGTCTAACCATACAATGAAATTATTCATGCCATAAAAAGGAATGAAGGATACCTGCTACAATAATGGCTAAACCTTGGAAACAATGATGCTAAATGAAGAAGCTAAACACAAAGAACCACATACTGTATGATTCCATTTTATATGCAATGTCCAAAACATGCAAGTCTATAGAGACAGGAAGTAGATTATTAGTGGTTGCCTAGGGGCTGGAGGAGGGGAAATTGGAAAGGCTGTTTAGTGGTAAGTGTTTTCTCACATGTGAGGTATGAAAATGTTTTTGGAACTAAATAAAGGTGGATGGCTGCATAACACTGTGAATGTACTCAGTGCTACTGAATTGTATACTTAAAGATGGTTTATTTTTTCTTTCTTTATAAAAAAATATTTATTTATTTGTTCCAAGTCTTTGTTCCTTAGTGGGCACACAGGATCTTCAATCTTCATTGCAGCATGTGGGATCTTTAGTTGTGGCACGTGGGATCTAGTTCCCTCACCAGGGATTGAACTTGGGCCCCTTGTATTGAGAGTGGCAGAGTCTTAGCCACTGGACCACCAGGGAAGTCCCTCTCATTTTCTTTTATGTGAATTTCACCTCAATAAAGCAAATATTAAAAAATCCTCAGAGGACTAAATTTGCTGAACACATTTTCTTCACCACCAGAAAAAGTGAGATGCTGGTGACTGTAGGATTCTTTATTTGAGAAAGGTGATGGGTATGTAGGGAAAAATTTGGAGGAAGTGGCCTAGGCTACCCACAGTACTCTGTGTAGGGAGGGGAGGGAGGATTTCTAGCCATGGGAGTTGGAAGATGGGAGCCAGCAAAGTTGAGTGAAGGTAGATGAGGATGGAGAAAAAGATACGGACGATGACAATGCTGAGAAAAGAAACTTGGGATGAACCACTTTAAAGGGTTTTCTCGAGAGAAATGAAGCCCTTGTGGTGTTAGGGATCGTTTCTGGGAATACAAAGCATGCGTGGGTGTTCAGTCACTTCAGTTGTGTCCAACTCTTTGCGACCCCATGGACTGTAGCCCTCCAGACTCCTCTGTCCATGGGATTCTCCAGGCAAGAATACTGGAGTAGATTGCCATGCCCTTCTTCAAGGGGTTTTCCTGACCCGGGGGATCAAACCCTGACTCTTAACATCTCCTGTACTGGCAAGTGGATTCTTTACCACTGAGCCACCAAGGAAGCCCTCTGAATACAATAGGTAACATTAATGAATACAGCACTATGGAGACTGGTTCGAAGACTTTTTTTAACTTCTTTTTTTCATTGAACAGTAGTTGATTTGTAATAGTGTGTTAGTTTCACATGTACAGCAAAGTGAGTCAGTTATATATATATATATATTCTTTTTCAGGTTTTTGTTCATTATAGGTTATTACAAGATACTGAATGTTATTCCCTGTGTTATACAGTAAATCTTTGTTGTCTATTGTATACATGGTGTTTTTTTTTTTTTTTTTTTAAAAAACTGAAGTATAATTAATTTACAATGCTGTATTAATTGGTTGGAAATCTCTTAAAAGAAAGACTTCTGAATCTAGGGAGACAAGGCTTTATAGTGGTTTGGACTGGTGGTCCCCAAAAGATATGTTCATTTTCTAATCCCTGGAATCTGTGAATGTGGCCTTATTTGGCAAAAGGTCTTTGCACATGAAATTAAGAATCTTAAGATGCAGAGATCTCCCTGGATTTTCTGGTGGGGGGGAGTTACATTCCAATAACATGTGTCCCTAGAAAAGAAAGGCAGAGGGAGATTTGAGACAGACAGAAGAAAAGAAGACACGAGTTGAAGGTGTAATAGTGGAGGGAGAGATTGGAATGACATGGCCACAAGCCAAGGAAGGCCAGCAACCACCAGAGACTTGGAAGTGTTTGGCCCTGCCTGTGGACACCTTGATTTTGACCTTCTGGCCTCCAGGCTGTGAGAGCATAAATTTCTGTTGTTTGAAGCCACCAAGTTTGTGGTAATATGTTACAGAAGTCCCAGGAAAACTAATTCAGGTCTCCAGTGATAAACCCAACAGTTGGAGAAAAAGCACACACAAGGTCGAGAGTTTTTGGGTCCTTGGGAGTCCCAGGAGTGGAGGAGATCCCCAAATCCCCTTTGTGTCTGTGAGGATGAGCTGATGGTCATCTGGCTTGTATATTGGCCCCTGTATGCACTCATGTGGCCGACAGCAAATGAGGCATTCACAGGCTGACTGGCTCACAGCATTTCGTATTTTTTGGCCTGTCAGCATTAACACTGCAAGAATACAGGTAGGTGCTTGGGTCACAAGTAAGAGTGTGAAGACTTTAAAACAACACTCAAAGAGAAAGCAATCTATATTTGCTTCGTGGAAATAAAATTTTACTGCTCTGTGAGCTCGGTTTATTAATTCAGAGTAGGGAAAGGAAATTGGCAAAGTCTGTCACCCTTTATTTGATCAAGTGACCAGCCACCTGAAGCGGGCATGTTTTTAAAGACACTGGGTGATAAATGTTCACTGTGTGAAGATGGGGGGGGGGCTGGGGAAGGAGGGAGGGAGAGAGTTTGATTTTGAAAGAACAATGCAGCCAAGTGTTTATTCATCATACATGCAGTGTTCCTAAGAGAAAGGACGTTGAATTTCAAAATTCTTATTGAAAAATTTTAAAACTTCCTTTCTCTGATTGTTGCAGAGAGGGAGGTAGAATTGAGAGGAGAAAGGAGAGGCTCTTTGACATACTTACCTATTTAACATTTAAAGCCTTGACTATACGCCTTAGCAGTACCAGGAGGCTGTAGGGTTTTACAATGTTTAAAATCCTTGGACATTGTACTTTGCTTTTATTCACATGTAATTTCATACTTTATGTTTAAAGACCTGGGTTTCCTAGGTAAGAATCATTCCCTTCTCTCTTTTTTTTTTGAACGGCTATTGTTTATTAAGGCTTGTATTCTTCTAGAGAAAGTTATCTGATGTCGTCTGAGACTCTGCACAGGCGGTAACGGTTCAAAGAAAGTGACACGTTCTAAATACAAGTCTAAATAAAACTGTTTGCACTGTGACTTGGAGGGCCTGTCGAGCACAGTTTTCAGAAGCACCTGCACTCTGCCTGGGAGGCCCTCTGCTCGAATCGTGTGCGGTGAGCGTGAGGCAGGCATGCACACCACGTTCATGCTCTAACTCCCATGGCGAGTTCTTCAGTGGCCCCTCATTCCACAAAACATGACAGCAAATTAAGTTTCTAAAAGATTTTTTGTGTTTTACCCATTCAACAGGATAAAAGAAACTATAGACCCCACACACTGAACTTTACAACCAGGAGCATCATCCATCACACTGCTCTGGACTACCAGATCTCACGTTTAAAGCTCAGTATTATTGATATAAAAAACGTGAAACAGCTCGAGGACTCTCCAGTGAAAAAAAGGGGGAAGTAAAATGGTCTGCACACAGAAGGAACCCCTCCGCACCTGGCCTGTGGTCACCTCCGACCAGGAACGCAGCAGACCCCAGGTGCACACGGAGGGAGGAGGCAGGTGCTCCAAGGAGAGAGCAGGTTCACCAAACTTTTCGAAAAACTGAAATTTATCCTCTGCCTAGTAGATATCAAGTGGGCAGATGAGCATCTCAGACAGATAACAAAAGAAATGGCAAAGCAGCCAAACAAGTTGGTCATCAGCCTGGGGACTTCAGCATCCTGAAGGGAAGCAAAATTAAAACACAACACACAAAATGGCAGACAACTCATGGTGTCTTATGTTCAGTATTAAAGCAAAAGGTGTGAGAGACAAAAGGTCTCACATAAAAATGTTAAATGACTGTGAATATAAGAATAGGAACATAACGTTCCCCCAAAATAATAAATCTTTGGGATGAATTAGGTTTTTGTTTTTAAGGATACTTACATTTCGTGTTAGGTCAGTGTGATTGATAAGCTGACAAAAACATAGTCCTTTATTAGTGAGTTCTACAATACTATATGATACATAGAAAAATACAAATGAATGCAGATTCATCTGGGCAAAAATAAACTACAAAGGACATAAAGATGTGAGCAGGCGAGCACTGCACGAGGCCTGCAGAGCCGCCGCCAGGAGACAGCACGAGGCACACGCCCTCAGCCACGCAGCCTCGCAGCCTCACGCCCTCAGCCGCGCAGCCTCACGCCCTCAGCCGCGCAGCCTCACGCCCTCAGCCGCGCAGCCTCACGCCCTCAGCCGCGCAGCCTCACGCCCTCAGCCGCGCAGCCTGACGTCAGAGGCACGAGAGCCTGCTGCGCCCTCACGGCTTGCTTCGACTCTGCCGTTGCTTGCGCACCACCTCCTCCCCCTCCTGGCGCCTCTCAGAGTGGGAGAAGTCGTCGAAGTGCTGTGCCTGTAGGAGGCGGTGATCCGCAGCACCAGGCGCGCCTTCTCCAGGGGTACCTCTTGGGTGTCACGCGAGTTGGTGACCGGCTTGTTGTCGTTGTTTTCCAGTCAGATGTGCCGCAGCTGACTGTTGGGCACGTCCTTCACGAAGATCCACTTCACGTCGAACTTGCCCTTCCACTTGTCCTGGGACCAGACCCCGGCGCTGGTGCCGTAGTCCACAGGCGACTTCATCTCAGCCACCCCGCAGAAATGGCCACTGCCATTGACGCTGAAGAGCAGGTAGACAGGCCCCTTACTGCCCAGGGCACGGAAGGCACTGTCCAGGCGCCGGTTGCCATGTTCCGTGCTACGCCAGAGCGAATACTTGATAGAGCGGTGCACGTCATCCTCCGAGTAACACGCGCCCGCTCTTCAGGTTCCAGTCAAACTCCTTGGGGTTGTAGCTGTGGGCGGCTTTCAGTTTTTCTAAGACGGGGTGGGACTCTGCGCTCGGGGTCGTGCTGGGCTGGGCGCTCCAGGGGAGTTACTGTCACTGCTGGGGCCCCCGGTCTGCCCAAACGCCGCATTTCTGCTGCGAGGGGCGACCCAGCGGGTCTGGGGCAGCTGCTGGGGGGGCCGTGTGTTGTGGTGGGGCTGGAAGGGGAGGTTGGGCGGGAAGCGGCTGCATGGCCGGCTGGGGCTGGGGGGCCGCCGAGGAGGCTGGCACCTGCTGGGGGGCCGGGGCTTTGGGCACAGACCCCTTGTTGTCCCAAGTGCCAATGTCCATATTATGTTTAATAGGTGGCGGGGGCAGCGCCCCCCCGATGGCAGGCCCACTCTTGGCCTTCATTTTCGGTTGTGGTTTGGCAGGTTTGCTGGCAATGGCAGCCCATGAGGTCGGCTTTGATACCGGCAGGGGCACATTGGTCCCACCATTGCCGGAAAGGATGCCTGTCATGGCCACACTGCTGACGACTGACCCTACCGTCTTGACCACAGAGGTGGTGACGTCCCCAATCTCTAGGCCCACCATGCCCTGCTCCAGGCTGTTCATTCCTGGTGCCTTGTTGAGAGTATCACCGTGAAAGCCTGTCTGTCCGTCCACAATTGTGCCACCCAAGGAACTCGGCGGGTAGATGTAGCTGTTTCCATACGCTGAACTCTGAGCCTGTTGACCCTGAGACCCACTCGTCCCCCAGGCTGAAAAGGCAGGATTTTCAGGGAAAAAATTGAACCTGTGCTGGTAGATGTTGTTCCCCAGTCCCCAGGCTGCCCAAAAACGGCATCGTGCACAAAGTGGTGGTCTCCGTTACTGAGCTGTCCGTAGGTGGTGAGGTAGGGGATTGGAGGGTCCCTCCTGTAAACCATGGTGCCTCGTTGAGGGAATAGGGGAATCCGATGGATGGTGGGTAATAGCTGGACAGGTAGGGGTCTGCCATGGAGGGGTAACTGTTACTCTGGTTTGACTGTCCGGAAAGGTAGGGCTCAAAGTCATTGTCGTGAACGGTATCCTTCTGATGCAAAGATCCATTTTGTACTTTATTATCTTGTCCCTTTGTTCTCTGGGGGGTCCACGCTGGTGGCCGACATGCTTCATGAACAACCGGCGCGGTGCGGGGCCAGGGCGCCCGCCGGCTCGGGCCTCCCCGCGAGGCCGGGCCTGTCACCCGAGCTCTCGCGGCCCCGGGCCCGCCGCCTCCTCCCCAGGCGCCGGCCAGCCGGATGGCGGCGGCGGCGGCAGCGGCGGCGGCGGCTGCCGGGCGCGTGGGCCGCTCGTGGGCGGGCGCGAGGCGGCTAGCGGGACGGAACGTACTGACTAGGCGCCGACTCCAATGGCGGTAGCGACGGCCAGCGGCCCCTTCTCTTTCAATTCACAGATGATAGTTACTTAGAGAATGGAGACTGGACTGATTATTTTCTTTTACTGTATCCTAAAGAATTATGGTAAAACTTGACTGAAAATTTCTGGACTACAGAAACAACTTCTCTGCCAATCCCTTCCACTCTTCCATCTGTTTCATCTCATAAAAGCAAGATAAAGTTGTATTTTCTCAGTTGTTCCTTTCTATAGTGTTTCTCACTTCAGTCTATCTTTCAGGGACACTATTATGTATATTATTTGTGTGTGTCTGAGTGCTCAGTCATGTCCGACTCTTTGTGATCCCATGGACTGTAGCCCACCAGGCTCCTCTGTCCATGGGATTTTCCAGGCAAGACTACTGGAATGAGTTGCCATTTCCTACTGAAAGGGATCTTTCTGACCCAGGGATCAAACCCTCATCTCTTGTGTCTCCTGCTTTGGCAAATGGATTCTTTACCACTGTACCTCCTGGTAAGCCCATATATATTATATATTATTTGTTATATATCATATACATTATATTATATATTATATGTGATATTATATATCATATACATTATATATTATATGACTCCACTAGTCATTTAATAATGTCCCTTTACCCCCTATACCCATGGGCCATAGAGATTCTAAATAGAAGGTGGAATTCTGCCATATAATCTGGAATATTTCTTTTCTTATGTTAGTTTTTGTTTAAAGTAAGGCAAAATCCATATTGTGTTGTCAAGATTTAGACAGGGAAGCAGAGCCATCATGGATATTCTAAGAATGAATCCTTTTGCTGATGTGGGAGGCACGGGGGTAGTGAATGTCTAGAAGCTGGGAGTCAGATCAGAGAGTCATTAGCCACTACCAGAAGCATTGGTTGAACTGGACAAATCAGAGGTTTTGGGAAAGTTCAAGAAGTCAGGCGCATCCAGCTGTCCAAGTGTGGCGGTGAAGGGAGAGTTGGTGGAGAGGTTTATGGGAAGCTCTGTGTAACACCTGCCTGTGTGGGGCCACAGACAAGCCCCTGGTGGTGGGACTGAGTCAGCCATTGGCTAGCGGAGCCAGTGGTAGGAAATGCAACCTTGAGGTGGAGCAGGGGAGAGTCGGATAAGCTAGCCTCTGCAGGGCACCTCTGTTTCTGTCCATCACTACATCTGTTGGGGTGGTGGCTGCCAAAGGTAGTGACTACTGCTTACCTTCTGCCCTACAGTTAATTCTCACACAAGTTCCACTTTTAGTAAACTCTAATCTGGAATCATACAAGCAAATGAGCTTCTAGGAAACTATGGATTCTCCTCTCTTAATCAAGCTTCTATAGCACAATTCAGCCCAGCCCCCACTATCATGATAACAGAAATGACATCAAAACAAAAGCCACTTAAAAAAACTCAATACTAATAAAAATAAATGGGAAAAAAAACTCAATAGATTAAAAAATAATTGAAGTATAGTTGAGGTACATTGTTGTGTATATTTCTGCTGTTACAGCAGTGATTCAGTCATACGTGTTTGTATTATATATATTCTTTAAAAAATGTTCTTGGATATTGAAAGTGATATACAGTAGGACCTTGTTGTTTATCCATTCTATGTATAAAAGCTTACATTGGCTAACCCCAATCTCTCACTCCATCCCTCCTCCAACCCCTCCCCCTTGGCAACCACCAGTCTGTTCTCAAAGTCTGTGATTCTATTTGGTTTCATGGATAGTTTCATTTGTATCCTATTTTAGATTCCATATATAAGTGATATCATTTATGTGATGTGTCTATTTATGATTTACTTCACTTAGTATTAATATGATAATCTCTAGTTGCATACATGTTGCTCCAAATGGCATTGTTTCATTCTTTTTTATGGCTGAATAGTATTCCATTGTGGAGAAGGCATTGGCACCCCACTGCAGTACTCTTGCCTGGAAAATCCCATGAATGGAGGAGCCTGGTAGGCTGTGGTCCATGGGATCGCTAAGAGTCGGACACGACTAAGCGACTTCACTTTCACTTTTCACTTTCACGCATTGGAGAAGGAAATGGCAACCCACTCCAGTGTTCTTGCCTGGAGAATCTTAGGGATGGGGGAGCCTGGTGGGCTGCTGTCTATGGGATCACACAGAGTCGGATACAACTGAAGTGACTTAGCAGCAGCAGTTTTCCATTGTACATACCATGTCTTCCTTATCCATTCATCTGTTGACAGACATCTAGGTTGCTTCCATGTCTCACGTATTATGAATAGTTCTGTTATGAACCTAAGGATGCATGTTTCTTTTTGAATTTTAGTTTTGTATGGATATTTGCCCAGGAATAGGATTGCTAGATTATATGGCAGTTCTATTTGTAGTTTTCTGAGGAACCACCATACTGTTTTCCACAGTGGCTGCACCAACTTACATTCCCACCAACAGTGTAGAAGGGTTCCCTCCTACATTTACTGTTTGTAGAATTTTTAATGATGGCCATTCTGACCTGTGTGAGGTGCTACCTCATGTAGTTTTGATTTGCATTTATCTAATAATTAGTGATGTTGAGCATGTGCCTATTGGCCATCTATATTTCTTCTTTGGAGAAATGTTTATTCAGATCGTCTGCTCATTTTTTGATTGGATTGTTTGTTTTTGTTGTTGAGTTGTACGAGCTGTTTGTATATTTTGGAAATTAAGACCTTGTCAGTCACATTGTTTGCAGATATTTTCTTCCATTCTGTAGGTTGTCTTTTCATTTTGTTTATGGTTTTCTTTGTTATGCAAAAACTTGTAAGTTTGATTAGGTCCCATTTGTTTATTTTTTATTTTGATTTCTATTACTTTGGGAGACTGACCTAAGAAAACTTTCGTACGAGAATGTTTTACCTATGATGTCTTATAAGAGTTCTATGGTGTCATGTCTTATGTTTAAGTGTTTAAGCCATTTTGAGTTTATTTTTATGTGTGGTGAGAGGGTGTGTTTTAACTTCATTGATTTCCATGTAGCAAAAGCCTTTTTAAAATTATTCTTCCATTCTACTGTCCCTCAGCTTAGAATTCAGAATGCATAAATATGTCACCCTTTTTAATACGATGGCCCAGTAAATCTGCTTTCAGTGGTGTTGAACCTGGCAGGACATTGGAGTATGGAGGGGGTGGCACATGCTGAGAAACTCACAGGATTCCCACTTGTGGTTCTGACGAATACGTAACCCTGGGCAAATCCTTCCCCTCTGTGCCTCTTGTTTTCTCCTATGAAATGGCAGAAATGGGCTGAATTGTACCCAGTTGGTTTGGTACCAGTATCCAAATAAGATAAGGGAAGTGAAAGCACCTTTGTTATTATTGTTGTTGTTCAGTGGCTCAGTCATGTCTGACTCTTTGTGACTCCATGGACTGCAGCACGCCAGGCTTCTTTGTCCTTCACCATCTCCTGGAGCTTGCTCAAACTTATGTCCATTGAGTGGGTGATGCCATCCAACCGTCTTATCCTCTGTCATCCCCTTCTCCTCCTGCCTTCAACCTTCCCAGCATTAGGGTCTTTTCTAATGAGTCAGTACTTCGCATCAGGTGGCCAAAGTATTGGAGCTTCAGCTTCGGCATCAGTCCTTCCAGTGAATATTCAGGATTGATTTCCTTTAGGATGGACTGGTTTGATCTCCTTGCAGTCCAAGGGACCCTCAAGAGTCTTCTCTAACACCATAGTTTAAAAGCATCAATTCTTTGGTGCTCAGCCTTCTTTATGGTCCAATTCTTACATCCCTACATGACTACTGGAAAAACCAGATGGACCTTTGTTGGCAAAGGAATGTCTTTGCACCTTTAGTGCTAAATACCATGATGGTTGTAAGTCCTGTTATTTCAAACTGAAGGAATAGCCTTCAGCTTGGCAGATGTTAGAGATTACGTACAAAGTAGGTGATGAAAAATCATTTTGAAGTAAATGAATTAATGAATGAACCTGACTTGGCACCATTGGAAAAAATTGAAAGTGTTGGTGAGGACATTATGTCAGATATGGAAATTGTCAGGGAACATCTTTACTCTCCAAAGTCAGCACACCCCATGAATCCTCATCGGTGACATGATGACCCAGGAGTTTCCCTGCCCCTAGAAATATATATGTATTTTCTAGTTAACAGAGAGTAAGGGAGACATCATTGTTGTCTCCATCATCATTATCATTATCGTCATTTGCCTGAAGCCCCAGAATATACTGAAACACAACACTGCTGATGGGAGAGGGTTTAGTATTGCTCTCTCTGGAGGGTAATTGGGAAGTTTGGCTCATGACCTAGTAATTCCACTTCTCTGGGTTCATCTGAAAGAAGTGGCCTAATATGTATAAATGTGTAACTGCTGGGCCCTTGAGTTCTAGAGATGAGCATTACTTCATCTCAGAGGTGACTGTGTCTTGTGTTGAAGACAGCACCTGTACGAACCTTGATGGTACATTCTAATTGGCAAGAACTTGGATGGGCATAGGTAAACAAAGAATAAACAAGAGCACGTGGAGTTCCTCCACCCCTCATCCAGATGATAGGAAGACAGCCGTGAACAAAACAGACCAAGCTCCTGCCCTCATGCAGGAGAGAGGCAATCCAAAAATGAACAGTGTAATCGAATGTCAGGTTAAGTACCGTGAAGGGAAATAAAGTAGTGTCAAGGATTACAGAATGATGTGGGTGCCATTTTTAGATATGGTGGTCAAGGAAGGCCTCCTTTATTTTTATTTTTTGGCTGCGTTGTGTCTTCATTGCTGCACACAAGCTTTCTCTAGTTACAGTGAGTAGAGGCTACTCTGCAGTTACAGTGCGTGGGCTTCTCATTTCGGTGGTTTCTCTTGTTGTGGGGCCTGGGCTCTAGAGTGCGCAGGCTCAGAAGTTGTGGTGCTCGGGCTTAGTTGCTCTGCGGCATGTGGGATCTTCCCAGACTAGGGATCGAACCATGTCCCCTGCGTTGGCAGATGAATTCTCAACCACTGGACCACCAGGGAGGTCCGAGGAAGGCCTCTTTGAGGTGGTGCTATTGGCTCAGCGACGTGATTGAATGGAGGGAGGCAACTATGCTGATATCTCTGGGAGATATCAGGACATTTCAGGAGGGGGACAAACAGGTGCACAGGCTCCAAAATGAGAAAGAGCTTCTTTAGTCGAGGGACAGTAGGAACACCAGTGTGGCTGTACTGTAGTGAGCAAGAGGGGAAGGTGGTAGTAGGTGAGGTTGGAGAAGGAGACAGGTGATGGACCACATTCGCTTTTGATTTGAGACAAGTCAGATGGGAAGCAGTTAGAAAGCTTTGAACTGGAGTGTCACATTTGCTGGCTTAAATATTGAAGGGATATTCATGGAGAATAAGTCATAGAAGGGCAAGAAAGGAAACAGGCCTTGTAGGTTCTCTTGCAGTGTGGTCCATAAAGGAAGGAGACAATAGGAGGCTGGGACCAGGGGAGGTTAGTGGTAGAGTTGGTGAGAGTTGTCAGAATGTACTCTGAAGAAAGAGCTGATAGGATTTGCTACCAGGCCAAATGCAAGGTGCTGATAAAAAGACAAGGGTCAAGGATGACTTCAAAGTTTTGGCCTAAGCAGGTGGATACATGGAGCTGCACTTCCTGAGATGGGGACTGCCGGGCGAGGAATGAATTTGGGAGGAATGCACAATTTAGCTTTTCAACGATTAAGTTTGCGGTGCATATCAACCATCCAAGTGAGGATGTGAAGTAGACAGTTGAACATACGAGTCTGGAGGTCGGGACAGAAGATGTAAATTCAAGAGTCATTAGTGTAGAGATGATATTTAAAGCCATTAGACTGGATGAGATCACCCAGGAGTGAATAAAGATAGAAGAGAGGTCTAGGGACTTCCCTGGTGGTTCAGTGGTTAAGAATCTGCCTTTCAATGCAAGGGATGTAGATTTGATCCCTGGTGGGGGAGCTAAGATCCTACATGCCATGGAGTAACTAAAGTCCATGTGCCACGACTAGAGAATTCGTGCACCACAACAGACTCATATGAGACAATGAGACACTGTCTCGTATGAGAGACAGTGAAGAGCCCAAGTGCCACAGCTAAGACCTGATGCAGTGAAATAAACAAATATTTTAAAAAGAGGTCTAAAGTCTGGATCCTGGGACACGTCAATGTTTACAAGTCAGGGAGAGGTCAATGAACCAGTTAAGGGGCCGAGAAGGAGTGGCCAGTGAAGAAGGAAGAAGACCAGGAGAATGTTGTGTCCTGGAAGCCAAATGAAGGAAACATCTTGAGGAGGAAGCGGTTGCTTGCGGTGTGGGAGGAGGTAAATAATACAGTTTAAGAAGCATTTGAAATTTTCAGGGCTTACTGGGGTGAGGAGGTGGGGAGTTTAGGTACAGAGAAGGAGAAGACATGAAGTCAATGGAGACAGCTGAAGGTCTCAAGAACATGGCAAGACATCATGGTCCATGAAGGCACGTCATCAATGAAAAGTCCCCATATGGTGGAGAATGGCCAGCGACTTCCTAGGGACAATATTACTTGGTATGAGTTTGAAGTTATTTCCTGCTATGTTGTGATTGACTTTCATTTCCTCCAAACCTCCACATAACTCAGCTATCTTTGGGTGGTGTGCAGTAGCGGCATTTTGCGCAGATATAAGAAGAAGAGAGACAGTCATGTTGAAAGGCTGCAGCTGCCCAAGAAGGTGAAATACATGGGATAAACAGGAAAAACAGAGTGAGAGGTGACCAGGAGAAACAGAACCCCCTGAGGCTCCTTGGAGATCTTGGAAGAGCCTCTGGATTTCTCTTGGTTTGTGGGATGGAGTCGTTAGCATTTTATTTAGATATTAAAGGGAAAGATTAAACTGTGCATGCTGGAGGGCCTGGGGTCACCTGGGTAGCAAATATAAACTGAAAAGTGAGCAAGGACATATGTACGGGCAGGTCCTTAGCAGCATTTTTTTTTTAAAAATACTAATAAAGATTGGGAGACAGCTTGGATGTCTGACAGTGAGAGAGTGATTAAGTAGGTTAATAATGCTTCTTTTTAATGGAGACAATAGAAATGATGACAAGGGCACATATTTGTTGAATGAGAGAAGCGGGTTTCAAAACAGCATGCTTAATGGGATCCTACTTATGTAGGTAATATGTGCATATCTATATGTGTGCAAGAAGAAACATTAAAACCATATTAACTAATGTATTTATGGCTTCCCTGCTGGTTTAGTGGTAAAGAAGCTGCCTGCAATGCAGGAGATGCAGATAACGTGGGTTCAATCCCTGGGTAGGGAATACCCCTGGAGGAGGAAATGGCAACCCACTCCAGTATTCTTGCCTGCAGAATCCCATGGACAGAGGAACCTAGCAGGCTACAGTCTATGGGATCACAAAAGAGTCAGACGTGACTGAGAAACTAAACACAGTACAGTACACGGTACAACCAATATATGTGAAATGTGGTACCTGAGTGGTGCAATTATGGGTGACTTTTTTTTTCTCCTTTGTACTTGTCTGTATTTTCTTTTTTCTTTTTTTTTTTTCCATTTATTTTTAGTAGTTGGAGGCTAATTACTTTACATCATTACAGTAGTTTTTGTCATACATTGAAATGAATTAGCCATGGATTTACATGTATTCCCCATCCCGGTCCCCCCTCTCACCTCCCTCTCCACCCGATCCCTCTGGGTCTTCCCAGTGCACCAGGCCCGAGCACTTGTCTCATGCACCCAACCTGGGCTGGTGATCTGTTTCACCCTATAGATAATATACATGTTTCAATGCTGTTCTCTTGAAACATCCCACCCTCGCCTTCTCCCAGAGTCCACAAGTCTGTTCTACACATCTGAGTCTCTTTTTCTGTTTTGCATATAGGGTTATCGTTACCATCTTTCTAAAGTCCATATATATGTGTTAGTATACTGTAATGGTCTTTATCTTTCTGGCTTACTTCACTCTGTATAATGGTCTCCAGTTTCATCCATCTCATTAGAACTGATTCAAATGAATTCTTTTTAATGGCTGAGTAATATTCCATGGTGTATATGTACCACAGCTTCCTCATCCATTCGTCTGCTGATGGGCATCTGGGTTGCTTCCATGTCCTGGCTATTATAAACAGTGCTGCAATGAACATTGGGGTGCACGTGTCTCTTTCAGATCTGGTTTCCTTGGTGTGTATGCCCAGAAGTGGGATTGCTGGGTCATATGGCAGTTCTATTTCCAGCTTTTTAAGAAATCTCCACACTGTTTTCCATAGTGGCTGTACTAATTTGCATTCCCACCAACAGTGTAAGAGGGTTCCCTTTTCTCCACACACCTTCTCCAGCATTTATTGCTTGTAGACTTTTGGATAGCAGCCATCCTGACTGGCGTGTAATGGTACCTCATTGTGGTTTTGATTTGCATTTCTCTGATAATGAGTGATGTTGAGCATCTTTTCATGTGTTTGTTAGCCATCTGTATGTCTTCCTTGGAGAAATGTCTGTTTAGTTCTTTGGCCCATTTTTTGATTGGGTCATTTATTTTTCTGGAGTTGAGCTGGAGGAGTTGCTTGTATATTTTTGAGATTAATCCTTTGTCTGTTGCTTCATTTGCTATTATTTTCTCCCAATCTGAGGGCTGTCTTTTCACCTTGCTTATAGTTTCCTTTGTTGTGCAAAAGCTTTTAAGTTTCATTAGGTCCCATTTGTTTATTTTTTCTTTTATTTCTAAAATTCTGGGATGTGGGTCATAGAGGATCCTGCTGTGATTTATGTCGGAAGTGTTTTGCCTATGTTCTCCTCTAGGAGTTTTATAGTTTCTGGTCTTACATTTAGATCTTTAATCCATTTTGAGTTTATTTTTGTGTATGGTGTTAGAAAGTGTTCTAGTTTCATTCTTTTACAGGTGGTTGACCAGTTTACCCAGCACCACTTGTTAAAGAGGTTATCTTTTTTCCATTGTATATCCTTGCCTCCTTTGTCGAAGATAAGGTGACCATAGGTTCATGGATTTATCTCTGGGCTTTCTATTCTGTTCCATTGATCTATATTTCTGTCTTTGTGCCAGTACCATACTGTCTTGATGACTGTGGCTTTGTAGTAGAGTCTGAAGTCAGGCAGATTGATTCCTCCAGTTCCATTCTTCTTTCTCAGGATTACTTTGGCTATTTGGGGTTTTTTGTATTTCCATACAAATTGTGAAATTATTTGTTCTAGTTCTGTGAAAAATACCGTTGGTAGTTTGATAGGGATTGCACTGAATCTATAGATTGCTTTGGGTAGTATAGCCATTTTGACAATACTGATTCTTCCAATCCATGAACACGGTATGTTTCTCCATCTGTTTGTGTCCTCTTTGATTTCTTTCATCAGTGTTTTATAGTTTTCTATGTATAGGTCTTTTGTTTCTTTAGGTAGATATACTCCTAAGTATTTTATTCTTTTTGTTGCAATGGTGAATGGTATCATTTCCTTAATTTCTCTTTCTGTTTTCTCATTGTTAGTGTATAGGAATGCAAGAGATTTCTGTGTGTTAATTTTATATCCTGCAACTTTATTGTATTCATTGATTAGCTCTAGTAATTTTCTGGTAGAGTCTTTAGGGTTTTCTATGTAGAGGATCATGTCATCTGCAAACAGAGAGAGTTTCACTTCTTCTTTTCCTATCTGGATTCCTTTTACTTCTTTTTCTGCCCTGATTGCTGTGGCCAACACTTCCAAAACTATGTTGAATAGTAGTGGTGAGAGTGGGCACCCTTGTCTTGTTCCTGATTTCAGGGGAAATGCTTTCAATTTTTCACCATTGAGGGTGATGCTTGCTGTGGGTTTGTCATATATAGCCTTTATTATGTTGAGGTATGTTCCTTCTATTCCTGCTTTCTGGAGAGTTTTAATCATAAATGGATGTTGAATTTTGTCAAAGGCTTTTTCTGCATCTATTGAGATAATCATATGGTTTTTATCTTTCAATTTGTTAATGTGGTGTATTACATTGATTGACTTGCGGATATTAAAGAATCCTTGCATTCCTGGGATAAAGCCCACTTGGTCATGATGAATGATTTTTTTAATATGTTGTTGGATTCTGTTTGCTAGAATTTTGTTAAGGATTTTTGCATCTATGTTCATCAATGATATTGGCCTGTAGTTTTCTTTTTTTTGTGGCATCTTTGTCTGGTTTTGGAATTAGGGTGATGGTGGCCTCATAGAATGAGTTTGAAAGTTTACCTTCTTCTGCAATTTTCTGGAAGAGTTTGAGTAAGATAGGTGTTAGCTCTTCTCTAAATTTTTGGTAGAATTCAGCTGTGAAGCCATCTGGTCCTGGGCTTTTGTTTGCTGGAAGATTTCTGATTACAGTTTCGATTTCCTTGCTTGTGATCGTTTTGTTAAGATCTTCTATTTCTTCTCCTGGTTCAGTTTTGGAAAGTTATACTTCTCTAAGAACTTGTCCATTTCTTCCAAGTTGTCCATTTTATTGGCATAGAGCTGCTGGTAGTAGGCTCTTATGATCCTTTGTATTTCAGTGTTGTCTGTTGTGATCTCTCCATTTTCATTTCTAATTTTGTTAATTTGGTTCTTCTCCCTTTGTTTCTTAATGAGTCTTGCTAATGGTTTGTCAATTTTGTTAATTTTTTTCAAAAAACCAGCTTTTAGCTTTGTTGATTTTTGCTATGATCTCTTTAGTTTCTTTTGCATTTATTTCTGCCCTAATTTTTAAGATTTCTTTCCTTCTACTAACCCTGGGGTTCTTCATTTCTTCCTCCTCTAGTTGCTTTAGGTGTAGAGTTAGGTTATTTATTTGACTTTTTTCTTGTTTCTTGAGGTAGGCCTGTAATGCTATGAATCTTCCCCTTAGCACTGCTTTTACAGTGTCCCATAGGTTTTGGGTTGTTGTGTTGTCATTTTCATTCATTTCTATGCATATTTTGATATTTTCTTTTTTGATTTCTTCTATGATTTGTTGGTTATTCAGAAGCGTGTTGTTTAGCCTCCATATGTTTGAATTTTTAATAATTTTTTTTCCTGTAATTGAGATCTAATCTTACTGCACTGTGGTCAGAAAAGATGACTGGAATGATTTCAATCTTTTTGAATTTACCAAGACTAGATTTATGGCCCAGGATGTGATCTATTCTGGAGAAGGTTTCCGTGTGCACTTGAGAAAAAGGTGAAGTTGATTGTTTTGGGGTGAAACGTCCTATAGATGTCAATAAGGTCTAGCTGGTCCATTGTGTCCTTTAAAGTTTGTGTTTCCTTGTTCATTTTCTGTTTAGTTGATCTATCCATAGTTGTGAGTGGGGTATTAAAGTCTCCTACTATTATTGTGTTACTATTAATATCCTCTTTCATACTCGTTAGCATTTGCCTTACATATTGCGGTGCTCCTATGTTGGGTGCATATATATTTATATAATTGTTATATCTTCTTCTTGGATTGAGCCTTTGATCATTATGTAGTGTCCATCTTTGTCTCTTTTCACAGACTGAATTTGAAAGTCTATTTTATCTGATATGAGTATTGCGACTCCTGCTTTCTTTTGGTCTCCGTTTGCGTGGAATATTTTTTTTCCAGCCCTTCACTTTTAGTCTGTATGTGTCCCTTGCTTTGAGGTGGGTCTCTTGTAGACAGCATATATAGGGGTCTCGCTTTTGTATCCATTCAGCCAGTCTTTGTCTTTTTGTTGGGGCATTCAACCCATTTACATTTAAGGTAATTATTGATAGGTATGGTCCCATTGCCATTTATTTTGTTGTTTGGGGTTCACGTTTATACCACCTTTCTGTGTTTCCTGTCTAGAGAAGATCCTTTAGTATTTGTTGAAGAGCTGGTTTGGTGGTGCTGAATTCTCTCAGCTTTTGCTTGTCTGTAAAGCTTTTGAGTTCTCCTTCATATCTGAATGAGATCCTTGCTGGGTAGAATAATCTAGGTTGTAGGTTATTCTCTTTCATTACTTTAAGTATGTCCTGCCATTCCCTTCTGGCCTGAAGGGTTTCTATTGATAGATCAGCTGTTATCCTTATGGGAATCCCTTTGTGTGTTATTTGTTGTTTCTCCCTTGCTGCTTTTAATATTTGTTCTTTGTGTTTGATCTTTGTTAATTTGATTAATATGTGTCTTGGGGTGTTTCGCCTTGGGTTTATCCTGTTTGGGACTCTCTGGGTTTCTTGGACTTGGTTGGCTATTTCCTTCCCCATTTTAGGGAAGTTTTCAGCTATTATCTCCTCGAGTATCTTCTCATGGCCTTTCTTTTTGTCTTCTTCTTCTGGGACTCCTATGATTCGAATGTTGGGGCGTTTCACATTGTCCCAGAGGTCCCTGAGGTTGTCCTCATTTCTTTTGATTCTTTTTTCTTTTTTCCTCTCTGCTTCATTTATTTCCACCATTTTATCTTCTAACTCACTTATCCTATCTTCTGTCTCTGTTATTCTACTCATGGTTCCCTCCAGAGTGTTTTTGATCTCATTTATTTCATTATTAATTTTTAATTGACTTTTTTAAAATTTCTTCTAGGTCCTTGTTAAACATTTGTTGCATCTTCTCAATCTTTGTCTCCAGGCTATTTATTTGTAACTCCATTTTGTTTTCAAGATTTTGGATCATTTTTATTATCATTATTCTAAATTCTTTTTCAGGTAGATTCCCTATTTCCTCCTCTTTTGTTTGACTTGGTGGGCTTTTTTCATGTTCCTTTAGCTGTTGGGTATTTCTCTGCCTTTTCATCTTGTTTAGGTTGCTGTGTCTGGAGTGGGCTTTCTGTATTCTTGTGGTCTGAGGTTCCTTTTTATTGTGGAGGTTTCACCCAGTGGGTGGGGTTGGACGATTGGTTTGTCAAGGTTTCCTGGTTAGGGAAGCTTGTGTCAGCGTTCTGGTGCGTGGAATTGGATTTCTTCTCTCTGGAGTGCAAAGGAGTGTCCAGTAATGAGTTTTGCGATGGGTCTCAGTGTTAGGTGTGACTTTGGAGAGCCTGTATGTTGACACTCAGGTCTATGTTCCTGCGTTGCTAAAGAATTTGCGTGGTATGTCTTGTACTGGAGCTTATTGGCTCTTGGGTGGTGGTTGGTTTTGGTGTAGGTATGGAAGCTTTTGGATGGTCTCTTAGTCCTTAATGTTCCGTGTAGTCAGGAGTTATCTGGTTTTCTCAGGATTTGGGCTCAAGTCTCCTGCCTCTGGATTTCAGTTTTATTCTTCCAATAGTCTCAAGACTTCTTCCAACTATACAGCACTGATAATAAAACTTCTAGATTAATGGTGAAAAGATTCTCCAGCGTGAGAGACAACCAGAGAGGTTCACAGAGTTACATGCAGAATAGGAGAGGGAAGAAGGAGATAGAGGTGAGCAGGAGGAGAAAAAGGGGACTCAAGAGGAGAGAGACAGATCTACGCAGTTATCTGTTCCCAAAGTGTTCTCCGTAGCCCAGACACCCACAAAGATTCACAGAGTTGGATTGGGAAGAGAAGAGGAATGGAGGAAATAGAGGTGTTCTGAGGTAGAAAACAGAGAGTCAAAAGTGGGAGAGTATCACCACACTCCTGAATAGAAATGGGAACTGAATATTGGATTCTTAAATGACCAAAATTTATATCACATACTACTGAAAAACAAAGATTGAAAATCTAGTGTAGAGGTTTAGACTCTTTGAAATACAATATTTAAAAACAAAAACAAAAACACAAAAAAAATTTAGAACTGTATATGAAGTTCGGTTTAAAAATAGGGTTTTCTCTCTCTCTTTCTTTTTTTTTTTTGGCAAGGTTATAGTGAAATGAAAATGAAAGTTAAGGAATAATAGGGGAGTATTAGAGGACTTTAAAAGGAAATAGGAGAGAAGAACAAGAAAAAAAAAAAAAAATTTTTTTTCCCTAATTAAAAAAAATCATAAAAATATAAAAAATGAAAGTTGAGGAGTAATGGGGGAGTAATAGGGAATTATAAAAGAAAATAAAAGAGAAAAAATAAAAAATAAAAAAAAAAAGGAAAGAAAAAAAATTTTTTTTTTAAATTAAAAAAAAAAAAGTACATATATATCTAGGAATTTCTCTGGAGTTGTTGCGGTCAGCGTAGGTTCAGTTCAATTTCAGATAGCTCCTCTTTCCAGCTTACACTTCTCGATATCTGTAGGCCCCTTCCCGTGTAGTCGGTGTTACCTTCAGGGATTTTAATCTGTTGCACACCGGTCCTTTCTGAAGCGGTTCCCTTTGTTTATTTGGCTTCTGTTTGCCGTCTCTTTGGTGTCTAATTTCCGCCCTGACACAGGCGGGCGGAGGTGATCTCTTATTTAGGTTCTCTAGTTCAGTTCAGTCCTGCTACGGGTTGAGGGGCGGGGCGCTGCAGACAGATACCGCTCTGTGTGGTAGCACTCACCGTGTTCCGGTCACACTGGGTTTGCCCGCTTCACGGGTGTCTGTGCTTTTTCCCCGTCTCACTGCTCAGGCTCCCGGCTGCTCTATATGGAGGCGGGCCCGTGCGTTGAGTTGGGCGGTTCCAGTTTTTTTCGGGTACTCCACAAAAGCTGCAGATTCGGTTGTATTGCTCCTGCGTTTTTGTGCCTTCCCCGGCCTGAGCGGTTCAGGCAGCCAGAGGCTTGGTTGGGCATTACTTCTCTCCGGGTTTCGGCAAGCACGCTTTTCCGCTTCGCGGCGAGCGGCCCAGGCAGCCAGAGGCTTGGGGCGCAATCTTCCCCGGGTACGGTCCGCGCTTTTCTCCCTCCGCTGGCCCCAGCCTGCGCGCCCGCCAGTCTGGTGTCTCAGGAACGTCTTTTAGCCTAGAACCGGGAGGGCTGTTTGCAGTGTGGGGGACGGGGGGTGGCTTCTCGTGTTTACAGAAGAATCACTGATATATGACTTGGCTATTCATGAGCACTGTCTCTACCTTTCTTGATTATGTATTAGTTAATTGCAAAGAGATTCAAAGAGCTTCCAGGTTCAAAATTCACCGGCGGATAATACAGGTGTGTGTAACCGAGATGACTCTAGAGACAGTTGGATATGTTCTGAGCTCTTGTGGTAGATCTGTTCTAGAGAAAAAATGATTGCCAAGGCAGAGATGTTAGTCCTCCAGGTTACTGCTTACTATTTTTCTGGTTTGGATCTAAGACCAAAAGACTGCAGGAGACTTTCTGGCTTCACTATGGAGTGTGGAGAAGGCAGTTGCGTGGTTGTCCTGATGCTAGATAGCATGCTTCCGAGATGGACATTCCTGCTCCCTTCTCTCCTTGCAGAGCGCAGCTAGAGAGTTAGTTCCCTTTAGTGTGTAACATCAATCTTGATGTTTGTGCAAAGCAGTCCTGGCCAGCTGTACAGCATGGTTCATTGCTCCCAGTGTACACAACAAAATCATCAATCATTAACAAAAAAGTTTTTCCCGGGGTATTTTCCCCCGGTGGGGAAAAGGTTGATCAGTTTCTAGTTCCCCTTGGAGCCCTGTTTGGGGGGGAGTGAGCAATCAAACAGGGGTATTACTTTTTCCCCCTCCTATTTTCCGGGTTTGCCCCAAGGGGCACAACTTACTTTCAGATTCCCAAGTTCGCTACTCCCAGGAAAGTGTGACCATTTACTTGGGTTTGGGGGCTCACTGCTGGGCCCTCAAGGTAGTTATGTGGGGGTGTGTGTCTATATGCCCAAACCTAGGAAAATTTAAATGAAAGCTGCCTGTTGGAGGTTGGGGTTTTTCCCAAAAATGATTCTGAATAGTTAAGTGTGAAAAAATTTAAAAGTCTCTCGCAAATTTGGCAACAAAGAAATTGGGGATCCAAAATAAAAGAAAGAAGTAAAATTTTTCTTTCTGATAGATGATTTATCTTATATATAAAAAGCAGGTGACATATACAGCTTTGATGTACTGCTTTTTCCCATTTTTTTAAACCATCATTGTTTCTCTGTTCTGTTTCTTTTTTGACTTCCACAGGGTTTTTTTAGGAGGCGGTAAATGGCTTACTTCCCCTCAAGAAATTTCCCCCGTTTTTTTTTTGGTCCACCAGTCAAAGGGTTTACATAACAATAAACGAAATACATGTTTTTATGAATTCCCTTGCATCCCGACCAACAAATATTTGGGAATTCTCTCTGGGTCCCTCTGCCCTTTTTTAAACCAAGCTTTTACACGCAAGTTCCGTTTCATTATGCTGAAGCCTAACTTGAAGGATTTTTAGCAAACCTTGCACATGGAAATGACGAAAATTTTAGGGGTTTTTAACTTCTTGGCTTGCCTTTCTTTGGGATTGGAATGAATACGATTTTCCCCTCATGTGGCCGCTGATGAGTTTTCCAATTTGCTGGCATTTTAGTCAGCACTTTTAGGGTCTTTTTGGATCATCTTTTAGGTTTTAAATAGCTCACTGGGAATTTCCCTTTCCCCCCACAGTTTTTCATAGTGAGTTTTTCTATCCCACTTTACTTCACACCCAGGAGTCTGGCTCTGGGTGACTGATCACACCTTGTGGTTATCTGGGTCATTAAACCTTTTTTTACGTTTCTTATTGTTTCCACCCCTTCTTAATCTTTCTGCTTCTTTTAGGTCCTTCCGTTTTTTTGTCCTTTAAAGGCCCATTCTTCAGGAAATATTCCTTTTAAAATCTCTACTTTCTTTAAAGATCTCTATCTTTTTCCCATTTTGTTTTTTTTCCCCCCACTTCCTT
>JAJLRB010005223.1:0-28106 GCA_020976825.1 Odocoileus hemionus | reverse complement strand
AATGGGTTTGTGGAAGATAATTAAATTTTTCCATAGGACTGGGGGTAGGGGGTGGTTTCGGGATGATTCAAGTGCATTACATTTACTGTGCACTTTATGTCTATTATTTTCTACATCATTAGCTCCACCTTGTACGATCATCAGGTTGTTAGATCTCAAAGAGGTTGGGGAACCCCTGCTATAACCAGTTTCCTGAATTAATTTGAAAGACATGCTAAAGTTTCTAGTTTTCTTATCCCAGCTCTGGGACTGATATACACATATCCACCAAAACACATATATATTACTTTAAAGAAAAAAACAATTATGAACAGGACATGGCTGCATATCTTTTTTAAAAACTCAGAAAAAGTTTTCCCACTGTGAAGCTTGGTTCGTGGCTTTTGGCGCTTGTTTCCTTTGTGGCTTCGCAGAAAAAGAAAACCCACCCACAGTCGGTGTTGCAGCTTGCCACTGGAGGTGACGCTCAGGTCACCCTCTGGTCCACAAGTGAGAACAGTGCCCTGTTAAAACTAGGCCACAATTAATTTTATTGCACATTAACATGTGGGGAGATTACTGCTTGGCCTCCGTGTGAGAGCCATAACTCTCTTAAATTGATGTGTCAGCGAACTAAAACTCAATATTTTTTTTCACACAGTATATTTTACAGTCAGAGGCCCTTCCCTAACGGAATAAAAGCAATTTGGCTCCCTGTCATCGCTCACTGAAAACATATGAGCTGGTTGGCATTTCTAGCAGCCCAGATTTATCAGGGTCTCTGAATCGAGTGCAACAGGAGGTTCAGGGCTGTGGCATGGACAAAAAGTGGATTTTTTTATGACAGCATCGTGCTGCATCCCCGCGTACCTAGATTTATCCCTTCATTTCAGAAATATTTGTACTGTCTTGAGTCCAGATCTACCTCAGACTGAAAAGATTCCACACAGTTTGCATGAAGGCTTGGGTCATTCTTTCTGTACCGTAAATAAACTCTAATTTTCCAGTCTATATTAAAAAAAAAAGAAGTCCCCAGGCCGCCCTCTCTTCAGCATCATGGGATTCTGGAAGTTCCAGCTCTGAAATGCTGTCTCCTGCATGACGGCTGTGTACAGCATGAGAGGAGGCCATGGAAAGGACTTTAGGAGACCTGGGGCCAAGGCTTTTGCCCACCAGGACTTGTAAATCTGTAGCAGAACAAACTCCCACACCAGTGTGGCTGCCATCCTCATAGTAACTGTAGCAGATGGTGACGGTGTCCTCTTGAATCGAAACTCCTTGTACTCTTGCTGCCGAGCACCCTCTGCCTTCATTGTGCCTTTGGTCCTGGCTGCCTACACCTGCTCTCGTCAGAAGACTGTGCTCAGGCAACTGAAACCACTCTGCCCATACTCATGGAGAGCCAGATATACCTAGGGCTTTACGTCCTCCTGGGGATGGCCTTTAGCTAATGACTGATGGGTGGGGGAATATGAAAACCCAGCTCCCTGGCTTGAAGTCCCACAGGATGTGAGGTATGGCACACACTCCAGCACTCCCCCTGGGGTCAGGGCTGAGGCTGGGACTTTTCCCAACATGGAACCCTTGCTTGGCTTCCTTCCCTCTCATCCTGCTTCTCCCACTCCCTTCCTGCCCTCCGTAGGGAGTATTTCCTTAATGAATCACTCACACCTGACTCCTCATTGCAGGGTCTGTTTCCCAGGATCTCAACCTTAAGCAGCAAGTGTGTTAAAAGTTCCTTATTCCAATCACAGATCTGATGCTAGAACATACTTTCCAAGTGCTTATCATGCATCTGCTTGGTTTCTTCCAGAAATGGGCAACTCCCCATCACCTAGGGTAAATAACCCATGGCGCAGGCAACACTATACATTAGAGAATCATTGAACTTAATAGCAGGCAGGAGCCTTGGAGGCCATCTAGACTAACTCGTCTATCTTGATATAAGCACATTATTGATGGCCTGGCCCATGTTCCTGAAGTCTTGGACAATCTTAGGCATGCTAACAGCTTCCCACCTCAAGAGTATGGAGCAAAACTCATATCATGGGTACAACCCAGAAAAGGCAGGTAAGTTTTGTGTGATGCCCAAGAGGGGAAGCCTTGAAAGTGGGAAATGGGAGCTGGTGCAACAGTGTCATAGCCTTCCCATTTTCCAGGGAGGAGATTCTGAGGTATGAACCACATGTTGTCTTGCATGGTCCATCATGGGATCAAGCCCTAGTTGGGATCAAGCCCTAGTTGCCATGAATAGTAATCTGCTCATGAACTCACATCTAGTAACTCCTCATCCTTCCCTCTACCACTCTCCCCACTCCCTCACTGGTGCTTCTTAATACCACCTCACAAATAAATGACCAGTACCCGAGTTCTCCAACTCAGCATCTGTTTTGAGGGACTCCAAACTGAGATAGGGACCCAGAGAAGCTAAAGAACTTCTGCTTCTTTCCCCTGGAAGGTCCTTCTTCCCACTAAGTGACCTGAAGTTTCCCTGATTTGGCAGAGCTGATTCAGTAAATGCTTATGGGTCTCAGTGCTTTGAGCTCCAGGCCATGGACTGGATTCCATGATACATGCATTTATTTTGGTTAAAATATATATATTCCAGTTAAATATATGCATTCACTTTGGTTAATATATAGAGCAAATGTGTGTGTGTGTGTGTGTGTGTGTGTGTGTGTGTATAGAGAGAGAGAGAGCAAGAGAGAGACAGTGAAGTTGCATTACTTGCAACTTTACTCAATATATACTTTCTATAACTCATTTGCACAAACACACAGTATTGTTTTTCTGTTTATGTCATGTATTTTTCTCTCAGGACGCATTTTCTACACTATGTGTTGGATCATTGTGTTTGTTCAGGTTACTTGTATCACTAATGAAGGGGTAAGTCAGAGCTCTTGGTTGTCAAATCCACAAACATTAGCCACTGTGGCCACAGAGAGCCTTACTGGGCTCCCCTGATAGGTCAACAGAGAGACTTCCAGGCAAAGTCTCTCTCCTTGATGCCATATGGCTTTGACACTAATCCCCATTTACCCCTGTGTCAAACCCCTGGATCTGGAGAGCAGGGCTGGGCTGTGGCAAGTCATGGGGTTATAGCCCACACTAACACATGTCCATGTGTCATCCTTTCCTCTGCCCCGTCCGTTTCCTGTCATGGTTCCCTGGGTGTGGAAAGGGCCCCTTTTATGACACCAGCCCATGGGAGAATTCTGAAAAGGCTGCATCCCAAGGTAAGGTTAAAAGCCCCTCATTATGCACATCCAAAGCCCTCTAACCTCCCGGCCAGGCACAGTCAAAGGCTACCTGTCTACACTTGGGTCCAATAACGCCCTTGCCTTTCACCCATCCTCATCTTCCCCAGAGAATAGGAGGAGGAGAGAGAAGACTTGAGCTCCCCCTAGAGGCCACATGTTTTGACTTACAGTTTCCTCATCAAGTGTTGGGCGATCCTGAAGAATAAAGATATTTAACTATTGGAGAACAGAGTTATACAGGGTTACATATTGGTAATACATATAATATATACCTCAGAATTACATATCTGAAATTCACATGATCAAAAACAAAGTATTAACTCTATTATCTGTGTGATGCTTAGAATGACACTTATCAAGAGTTTCTCAGTAAACACTACCACAGATTCATTCTTGAATAGCAAAAATATGTATGATAAATTGGAAACAAAATAATCTGGATGGCTACTTAATAAAGAACTAAAGAACAACACTACATACCTTATCTCCTACTGCTTGAGATACGTGTAAATGGGGTATGACCATCTTTACTTAGCCACAAGTTTGAGATCGAGACAAGGACTTTACTACTCCCTGTGATCAGCACAAGGCCAACAAGTACTTCTATGCAGGTAACACAGCTAGAGAAACAAACCTGAAAGTCACTGCAGATGGTGACTGCAGCCATGAAATTAAAAGACGCTTGCTCCTTGGAAAGAAAGCTATGACCAACCTAGACAGCGTATTAAAAAGCAGAGACATTAGATCAGTCTAGTTAAAGCTATGGTTTTCCCAGTAGTCATGTATGGATGTGAGAGTTAGACCGTAAAGAAGGCTGAGTGCCGAAGAATTGATGCTTTTGAAACTGTGGTGCTGGAGAAGATTCTTGAGAGTCTCTTGGACTGCAAGGAGATCAAACCAGTCAATCCTAGAGGAAATCAGTGCTGAATGTTCATTGGAAGGACTGATGCTGAAGCTGAAACTCCAATACTTTGGCCACCTGATGCGAAGAACTGACTCACTGGAAAAGACCCTGATGCTGAGAAAAGATTGAAGAAGGCAGGAGGAAAAGGGGATGACAGTGGATGAGATGGTTGGATGGCATCACCAACTTGGTGGACATGAGTTTGAGTAAACTCCTGGAGTTGGTGATGGACAGGGAAGCCTGGTGTGCTGCAGTCCATGGGGTCACAAAATTGGACACAACTGAGCGACTGAACTGAACTGAACTGAACCTACTGGTGGGAATCAGCAACTGACATGGGACAGCTGATTAACAAATCTTTATTAAACCAGTTGCTTTGCTATTTCTTATGTACTTATCTCTCTACATCTCTTGCCTAGGAAGACTCCCCCTGCACCACCACCAACCACCCAAGGAGAGCTCTCATGTTTTCTAAAACAGAAGTGAAGATGGTCCATATGGAAACAAGAACCAAGTCTGAGTAGAACAGGTGAATATATTCAGCCACGGGGTGCTGTGTAGTCCTGGGACTGTAACAGAGAGGGGCCCTCAGAGGGACCCATTTTTCTTTGCTGTTGGAGCGAAGGGTGGGGTGTGAAAATTGTGAGCACAGAAATGTCCAGGGTGAGATAGGGACTCAGAATGGCTTCTCCAGGGTAGTCTAAGTGGTGTTCCATCGTGGTCAACCCAGTCCCAGACCAAGCAGGTGATAGAGTCTGGGAGGTTCCCTACCCAGGAGGAGTCTCCTGGGGTGGAGATGACCCTCTCAGAGAAGAACATCAGAGGCAGGAAAGTAGGCTGACACTGAAACATTTGCTGCAGATCAAACAGTGGGGCTGGAAAAAATGGTCCTCATTTCCTTGATGCCAGACTAGAGGGGGTTCAAGAGTCATGGGAGGAGAGGAAGTGAAGATAGCAAGTATAGACAACTTTGTGAAGGAGCTGTACTATAAAGGGGAAGGGAGAAATGAGAGAGAGTTGGAGAGGTGTGTGCATCAGGGAGGTTTTATTTATTTTTGATAGCAGGTATTACAACATGTTTTTATGCTGATGGAAGTGATTCAGAAGGGAGAGAAATATGGGAGAAACAGGAGCGAGAGAGAGGACCTGACGGCAGGAGCAAAGCCTTGAGTGAGGAACAGGGATGGGATGCAGTTCACATGTGGAGGAGTTGGTCTTGGGTAGAAGAACTCACAGTTTGTTCATTTCATCAGGAAAAAAGAGGCAGAATCATGAGTACAAATGCAGGAAGGTAGACAGATATGGTAGTTGGTAGTAGGAAAGCACTCCACTGATTGCTTCTCTCTCAGAGTACTAAGAAACAAGGTCATCAGCTGAGAAGGAGGACAAGAGAGGAATTTCTAGGGTTTTGAGGACAGATGAAAAAGTATGAAATAGTCATCGTAGGGAAAGAGGAGAATGAATTGATTGGGGAAAACTGGGTATGACTGCCTGGCTGTACTGAAGCCCCACTTGTGGTCTGCTGTTGTAAATTTCAAGTGAGACCAGTCAGCAATGGTTGAAAGTTTTTCACCAGCCACCTTTGGCTGTTTAGGAGCTGGGATGGAAGAGGTGGCAGGCTGGAATTAAACAAGGCTGAGCTAGCTGGCTTAGCAAAGTTGAGCAAAATGAAGGAGCTGAGAGAATGTAGAAGGAGTTGACAGTGTGTACAAGGAGTGGTACATACAGTGAAGTCTGGACTCTAATAAAAAATGATGGAAATGGAGGAAATGAAGGAGGTGAGTAGCAGTGAAAAACTGGCACAGTCACAGGACTGGGGGGACCTAAGGGGGCCTAAGGTTGGTTGGAGTTAGAACACTAGAGAGGGTAAGTTGGGATGATAGGAGATGGGAATGCGGGAAGCTGGAAACAACCATTAGGGAATGGAGCAATCCTTGGTAATGGGACCTTGGCAATGGCCGAGACAAAGGTGGTAAAAACCATAGGAAGTGAGGCTGTCAAGGAAACAAGAGGCCAGAAGGTTGGAAGGACTCTCCATGCATATGTTGAAATGACCAAGAATTAAGAAAGTCATAGTGGCGGAGTGTAACACTGTGGTCCTGGTGGTAAAGTCTTTAGTGAAAGTATAGGGTGAAGGGGGGTGGGTGTCTGGTCAGAGGATAGAAGGTTACTACAACCATGAGAATGGCCTTCTCAGACCTCTGACTGTGGCCAGTGCCACTGACCTATGGCCCCCACTACTGTGCTTTGAAATCCATCACTGCTGAAGCCCCGCCTCACATGGGTGTTCCCAGTCGGGGGCCAGAGCAATACAGGGATATGAAAGCAGAAACACCCCTGGGAGATAGCGCTTTGGCTCCAAAGCTCCCCATCAGCTTCACCAAAACTTTTTCCAGGGATGCAGTTAAGTCTAAGACTTTTCCTTTTCCACCTTCCTTTTTCCTGTAGGGTGAGACCCGCATCCTTTGCCTCCTCCAGCTTCCTCTCTGTTTTATCCCTCGAAGTTGGTTTCTCCCGATTGGTCTCTCACACATATAATCTTGTCTTGGTGTTAGCTTCTCAGATGACCTGAATTAGCAAGGAGAAGAAATGGGGTGTGTGGTCTATGATTGCTTTCAAGAGTTTGGGTTCTTTCGGAGAGGAAGGGACAAATAGTTCAGAAGCAACAATAAGGAGCAGGAAAATACTTATCGCTCCCACAGCCCCAGGGACTCATGAGGTTTAGGTATGGCAAGATGGTGAGAAAATGCCACCCCTTTCCTGGGTTCAGGATTCAGACAGAATTTAAGCAGGCATAATGGGAGAGGAACCTTCTGATAATCCCTGACTTGGCCACCTAGCCTGATGACACCAATGCTGTCCTGTCCCCTGGGATTCTAACCTGGTGCCCAGATTAGCTCAGCACCCTGTGAAGCCTCTGGGTCATCATGTTGACTCTTCCTTCCTCTGCCAGGCACTTGAATCAACCAGCAGGATTAGAGTCTTACCCAGGACCCCACTCTTATTTTTGGTTAGCTCTTTTCTTGTTTCTCCTCCCTTCACCCAGAACAAAGCCCTATCCTAAAGCCAAGGGTATGGATCTAGGACCTGACCACCTTGTTTGCCTTAGTTCCTGTTCTTCTCTGGGAAGAAGTCTGTCTCTGGACCTTCAAATGGTGGTGGTCTTTACCAATGAGAGATGTTCAGGAAACATCTTCCCAGCCCCTAAGGATTTAAACAACTTTGGAAGCCCTTGCTATGAAAGTGAAAGTGTTCATTGCTCAGTTGTGTCCGACTCTTCACGGCCCCTCGGACTGTAGCCCACCAGGCTCCTCTATCCATGGGGATTCTCCAGGCAAGAATACTGGAGTGGGTTGTCATGCCCTCCTCCAGGGGATCCCAACTCAGGGATCAAACCTGGGTCTCCCGCATTGCAGGCAGATTCTGATTTAACCAACTTCAGAAGTCCTTGCTGAGACCCACCTAAAAAGTTCTTGAAGTAAGACAAGGCTGCAGTGCCCAAAGGACACCACCTGGGCCTTTAGATGGCTTTTGCAGGGTAGCTGGGCAGTTCCTCAAGTAACTATTCCAGCACCTCCTGGGGGCCAAGCGCTGCCAATGGATCCAAAGGACGGCCGGCTTGAGTGTGCATGAGTCCTGCTCCTGTGTTAGTATCTTAGTCTCTTTCTACTCTCGCCAGCCCTGCCAGCCTTCCCACATTGTCCTCATCCATTCCTATCAACTGGCCTGGCAGTCACCTCATCTAGTGTCTTTGTTTTGTTTGCCTTTTTTTAAGAAAAAATGATTTATTTATTTAGGCTGTATTGGGTCTTCACTGCTTTGCTTGGGTTTTCTCTAGTTGTGGCAAGTGGGGGCTCCTCTCTAGTTGTGGTTCTCAGACTTCTCATTGTGGTGGCTTCTCTAAGCTCAGTAGTTGTGGCACATGAACTTAGTTGCCAGCCCCGCCCCCCCCAGCCCGCCCCCGCAGCATGTGGAATCTTCCCAGATCAGGGATGGAACTCATGTCCCCTGTATTGGCGGGCAGATTCTTATCCACTGCACCACCAGGGAAGCCTTTGTTTGGCTTTGAGGCAGTCACCGCTGATGCCCACACCACCCTGGTTCACTGCTAAGGTCCCCTGCAACTGGGCTTGTCAGTTCCTGTGCATCCTCACTACATTCTACCTCAAGCATCTGCCTCTCTCTGCTTCTCTCTCTTGAGAATTTCACTATCATCTAAGGAGCTCGCTCAGCCCTAAATAAGGACAGCCCAGAAGGGCAGGAGATTTGATGCCCTCATAGGGGCAATCTTTAATCAGTAGGAGATCAGAGTTGGTGGATGACATATTCCAACTTCCTGGGTGGGACAATTCTAAGGGATCCTGTAGTAAGTTGAATGATCCCTTCCCCCCTCAAGAGATATTCAAGTGGAACCTGTGATTGTGTCCTTGTTTGGAAAAAAGGTCTTTGCAGACATGGTTAAGGATCTTGAGATGAAATCATCCTGGATTAGGGTGGATCTTAAATCTAATGACAAGAGACATCAGATAGAGAAGGTGACGTGAAGACAGAAGCAGAGATTGGTGTGATGCACCTACAAGCCAAGGAGTGCTGGCAAACCACCAGGAGCTAGGAGGGACTCATGGAACAGATTCTTCCTCAGAGACTTCAGAAGGAATCATTCCAGCTGACACCTTGATTTCAGACTTGTGGCTCCCAGAACTGTGAGAGAATAAGTCTCTGTTGTTTTAACCTACCAAATTTGTTATTTATTATAGCAGCCTTAGGAAACTAATATAGGTTTCTACTACAGTTTCTCAGAGAGTTCCCAGGGATTTGAGCTCCAGTTACCCACAAGGACTCCTTAACATATCCTTCACTGGCCTCTTTTTCCTGTCTCACTTTTCCTGCTCCCTCATTTGAGCTATGTGAGATCTGCATTCAAGTCCTCGCCTAAGGTCTGCTTTTGGAAGAACCAAAAATAAGACATGCATATTGAAGAAACTGCTTCTGCCAGTAACTCCAGACATGACCAGTAATATTATGACTAAAGTTTGCTGCCCTCTTTGAAAACCCATTAATGCTGGATTAGCTGTGCCACTAATCCAGTAGTGGGATCATGCAAAATTCCCATAAATGCTAGATCACTAGGTTAACTCACTCTGCCCCTCTTCTCCTTTCTATGCCACCTCTCCTCTTCTTCCTTCTTCTTTCATGCTGCTTGGTTTCTTTCAGTCAGCGGTGTTTGATTCATTCACTCCTTCTGTACAACTAGAGGGAGGATTCATCTATCCCTTAGAAACCAAAATTTTGAGACAGGAAAGGTTTGGCTTCTACTTATGTTCTGAGAAACACCATTTCCTCAGGAAACAAACAACCCTGCCTCTTTTCCATGGTACCTCCAGTTCTTTTTACTGCTAAAGCATCTCAAAGCTATGATGGTTCAAAAGCAATCCATGATCTCAGGCTTTTAAGCCTGAACTGTTTATTCCATCTATTCCATCAAGGTCACACTGAGACCTCCCCAAATTAAGTGCCCTCCCCTCCGGGTCTATTTGACCTTTGAATTGCAGCCGTGTCCACCACTGGACCAGGCTGCTACTGACAGGGTCATGGGTGGGACAAATGTGTGTATTCCTCTTCATGTATTTGAGGCTGTCTTTGAGCACATTCGAAAGCAGTGGGATTTGGGCATCAGTTGCTGACCTTCATTATTTGAGCTGCCTGCTCTTCTCTGTCAGAACTCATTGTAGATATTTAAAGTGAACTGTTAGTTTCACATAGAAGTGTAGGAAAGTTTATAGTCAGAAGGTAGTCCAAAGTCTATTCATTTATCACCTACCATCTATTTTCTAGTCCGGGTGAGAAAGATGTATTTTTTCCTTCTTTTATTTTGATTTGTTTCCAATCTATTTCAAAAGTTTTAACTCATTCATCTAGTCTGATGCCATTTTGTTTTCCCACATGCAGAATTTTTGACTCGGATAGAGAGGAAAAAAAAAAACACAACTGGGCACAAAAGTAGAGAAAGAGTCTCGGGTATTTAAAAATGAAAACTAAAAGGGATAACCCAACTGCTTTCCTTTATAGGTGAAGAAACTGATGCTCAGAGAGGTAAAATGACTGCCCCAAGGTCAAATGACTAACCACAAAGGGAGTTGCAGAACTTGGAGGAGAAATGCAACCCTACAGGTCATAGTACTTCCATAACTAAGTGGTTTGGAAGTTGAAAACCGATGCCTTCCCGATATCTCCAACTGCCCAGGCCAAGGCTGCTGTCTCTTGTCCAAGTCAGGTTTATTACTTCCTTCTTTCAGCTGTGCTTAAAACATCTCTTCTCGTGTTCTCATCTCTTAACAGAGTCATTATTCAATTCAATAGGGAGCTCAGTTTCTGTCGTCTGCAAGTTCCCCTTGTAAAACATGAAGTAGTCAATATATTTTTTTTTAAATCCAGTATTAGATAAACCTACCAATAGCGGAACATTTTCCCTTAGAATTTCCCCAGAATGATTTAACTATTTTTCCCCAGTGTGGGGACAATGACTCACACTGGATATTCCCTCACCAATGCCCCTGTTCACACTGAGGCCAGAACAAAGGTTTTCTTCTAGCCTAAAACAGGGAGGTGCCATCCATTTGTTAAAATGAAATAAATGTTCTTTGCAGCTTGGGTTCCCTGGCAGTAGACAAGCTAAATAAATGCGGAATTGCTCTTTTTTCTCCAATTCTATGGTTTCAGACAGAATACAATATCTATCCATTGTCTAACACAGCCCATTAGCCACCTGGCTGACAGACAATAATCTTAAATGGACACTTTGAAGATGGGTCAGCCCATGGCTTTTTTCTCATAGGTTTCAATCTTAATAGAAAACTATACTTAGCATTTATGGAACCTTGTCAATCAAAAGTCAAGGGCTGTACTGAGTCACAAGACTTCTTTGCTAAGAGGAAAAGTTGCACTTGGATGTTGTTATTTTTATCATTATCAATATTATTTTCGGGAATGCAGTATGAAGAGCAACCCAATTTTTTTTAGCATTGACTCATGTTTTAATTAAAAGCCTATGAAAATTACCAGCTGTGCAAGCTTTGAGCCTCACTTCTCTCCTCTATAAAAAGTGGACAATAATATCCACCTGGCAGAGTTATGAGGGTTAAACAAGAGAGCATTAGTAAAATGATTACCTGATACAGAATCAGTGTTTCTCAAAGATAAGATCTTTTTTCTCTGAAGCATAGATTTATTCTGATAGTCAGTTTTGCCTTCTTCCCACAAAATCCAAGGATGGTCCCTAGACAACCAGAGCAGACAACCCAAGGTTTTTCTCATAACAGGAGGACAATGAATTTTGTTGAATAAACTGAAATGAAGCTTGATGTAACATCTTTCCCTAGATTGGGCTATAGAACTGTCTCACTATTGAAGGTCACTGACCCACAAAAATCAATCAAGGGCTCTGAACTGCAATGTAAATTAGCATTTTTTTTAGAGAAAGACACAGGAAAGGCTGATCTCATATCATTTTACAAATCAAGAAAAGTACTCCCAGGACAGCTCCCAGTACAGCTGAGTAAGCTCCTACTGGACTAAACTTCCCATAGTTGACAGCTATAAACTCTGGGAAAAACACACACACAAAACCCCCCAGCTACCTGAAGGCTCTGGAGAGTGAGCAAAAATAAGAAAATTCTGCTGGGGAGTCAACCTTGGGAATCAGGGTGAAATACGGAATGAACTTCTGCTCTTTACAGCTATTAGTCTGAGGAGGCTGTAGTCAATATTGCAAGGGGCTACCAAAACTCTTATAGAAAATTCAGTTTTGGGAATTCCCTGGCTGTCCAGTGGTTAGGACTCAGCACTTTCATTGATATGGCCCAGTTTCAATCCCTGGTCTGGGAACTAAGATCCTGCAAACTATGTGGCATGGTGTGGCAAAAAAAAGAAGAAGAAGAAGAAAATCGAGTTTTTCTAGCTTGAAATGTTCAGGGCAATTCATACCCATAGCCACTAGAGTGTGAGAGAAAAATCCTATAAAGAAGTTATAGGGAGAAGAGAAAGTCTAAATTCTATGAGTATCCTTCACCCAAACCTCCAGCTGATCCCTGAACCACATACACAGGGAAGACCCAAAGTATTCCAGCTAAGGACAAAATAATTATATTGAGATCTGAGATGCCACTTAAGAGATAGAGTTTGCAGTGTAAGCCCAGCCAATTTAATCACTTGCTTAAAAAGAGAAGTACTCTTTGGAGGAATATAACAGAATCCAGAGTCCTAATAACATTCAGAATGTTCAGGATATAACATAGAATTATTTGAGCTGTGAAGAACTAAAAATGTCACCCATTCTCAAGAGGAAAGACAATCAATGGAGACTAACCTCAAGGCAACCCAGATATTAGAATTAGCAAACAGGGATTTTAAACTTGCCGTTATAATTATGCTCAGTGACTTAAAGGAAAATATGCTTACAATAAATAAATAGAAAATCTTAGCATAGAATCTATGAAAAACAAAAATTATAGAACTAAAATACACACTATCTAAAACAAAAAGTTAAGGAAAAGAAATAAAACTTTATTAAAAAAACCTATTTCTAACACATATGCTTCATATTATGTTATTTAAGGCAAAGGTAGAATGAACAGAAGAAAGAAAAAGAGGAGGAGGGAAGAAAAGCTAGAAGGATAGAGAAGAAAGTAAGAAAAGAGTTATGACTAGAATAGCCTCCAGAAGAAAGAAAATATTCATAAAGCATGAGAGAGGGGACAGACTGAAGCTGAGTGAAGGAACCATAGGAAGAGAGACTAGAGAAGAATCATAAAATCTTAAGTCTTATAAACTATGTGTTTAAGTTGCTCTTCATTTGGAATGGATGAAGAGCTTTATAAAAGACCTGAATATATAATTTTTAATTATCTTTAAAATGTCAATTATTGTTTAATAAATTGTTGCATAAACTTACAGAGATGCCACTCTTAATCATTTCCTTGGCTTCAATAGTGGAACCTTAAGACACAGTCACCCAAGTGGAGGTTAGATTATCTTCACCTTATACAAACCACAGAGCACTCAGGTCACCTATGA
Source organism: Odocoileus hemionus (assembly GCA_020976825.1). Lineage (NCBI taxonomy): Eukaryota > Metazoa > Chordata > Mammalia > Artiodactyla > Cervidae > Odocoileus > Odocoileus hemionus. The sequence goes on along the minus strand of JAJLRB010005223.1, from coordinate 14,891 downwards.
CAACTATCTGACTACGGAAATTCCAACAAGATGGGTCCTCAGAAATAACTCCTCACTATTATGAGTGGGACTGGAAAGGGACTGCATATCTAAGGGATTGTCAGGGTTGCTTGGGAGTCTGAGAGGAAGCCCTGTCCAATGTAAAATCAACTTAGATCTTGTATATTTTCTGAGCTCCAATTCTCTTGGCACAGACTGCCAACTAAGCCCATCATGATGCAACTTTTAGTTTAATAGGGGACTCTACTAAGTAGAAAAACCCTTAAAGACTTAAAGATACTAATTTTTAATGGTAGAATTCCAGGAGAGATAATTTTGATTGAGAAAGAAAAGACTTCTTAGAGAAGACAGTCCCTGTTTCCTGAAGCTGAAGGTCAAGTTGGAAGATGACCAAGTGACCCAAAGCCATTGGTAAACCACTGTCCAGCTGTGGGCTACAGTTTGGTTTTATAAGACTACTAAGGCCACATGTAATGAAAGCCAACATGGCAATTTCTAACTCTTCTATTCTAGTATCATTTTTCATAAACAGACATTAGATTGACATTGCTATATCTTTTCTTTTCCATTCTATTAACACCCCCACCCCTGCCAAATATGAGTGTTTTCATTATTTCATCCATCTATGGCAATATTGCTCTTTTTTTCTGTATTGGTTGTGTTATTTCTGTAAAATGTTTCTGATCACAAGCCATCCCTTATTTGCTTTAGAGAAATGATAGGAATTAGTCTGTAATATAACTAATGAGATAAACAGTTATTAGGAATTTCAGTATCATACAACAGCACTTCCCAAACTTTTTGGCACCAGGGACCAGTTTCCTGAAAGACAATTTTTCCACAGATTGGGGTGGGGATGGTTTCAGGATGATTCTCATAAGGAGCGCACAACCTAGGTCCCTCTCATGCACAGTTCACAGTAGGGTTTGCACTCCTATGAGAATCTAATGCTGCTGCTGATCTGACCGGAAGCAGAACTCAGGTGCTAACTCAAGCAATGAGGAGTGGCTGTAAATACAGATGAAGCTTCACTCACTCACCTCCTGATGTGTGGCCTGGTACCAGTTTATGGCCTGGGGGTTGCGGACTCCTGTCATACAAGATTAATAAAAATCAAAGGAGCTGATGGTCTACAATTATGCACTAAACTGTGCTTGTTCAGAACCATGAATTCAGGAAAGGTTCCATGATAAAGAAAGAAAACAATAACAGTTGGCCTTGGTATAAAAGCTCTTTGTGTACAAAGCAGATGCAGATCTGTAAACAATGCAAGCCTCTTTCCATGGATGTCTTAGATGAATTTAGATCATGCTTTGCTTTGTTTTTCAACAAAATAATTTTAGCATTTTGAGGGGATTCATAATTTTCATCAATAAGAAGAGACTGAGTTATGGGGTACATGAAGTTGTGCTGGATACTCAAGATATTGAATATTTCTGATGGAAAAAAGAAAAATTAGGAGCTTCTCTTAGCAGATCAATAAATCAAAAAAATTTTTCATTAGAATTCACTGTGTTCCAAGCTGTGTGGGGATATAAATAAATCCAGTGTGACTTTTACTTAGATAAGTCATACCAGTGCTACACACTGTTGTCAAAGGATAGCACTGTAGATACGGTAGCATGTTCTGATATGAAGCCAACTCTTTTCTGGGACCAATATAAGCACTTCTGCCCCATGCTTTTTTTTAACAGTTTCACTGAGATATGATTTACATGTCATCACATATTTACATATATCATCATATATTTATCTTTGTGCAACTACCATCATTATCTAATTTTAGAATGTTTTTATCACTCCAGAAGAAGCCCCATATCCACTAGCGGTTGCTACCTATTACCCCCTTTCTTCAGCATCTGGCAATCACTGATCTTTCTATCTCTGTACACTTGACTATTTTGGACATTTCATATTAATAGAATCATACAATATGTAGCATTTTGTGACAGGTTTCTATCACTCAGCATAATATTTTTGCAGTTCATCCATGTTGTAGCATTCCTTTTTGTGGCTAAATAATATTCCACTGTATGGATATACCACATTTTGTTTATCCATTCATCATTTGATGAATATTTGGGTTGTTTCTACTTTGGAGATTTTATGAATAATGGTGCTATGAGTGTATGTGTGCAGGTTTTTGTGTGAACAAGTGTTTGCATGTCTCTTGAGTATATACCTACGAGTAGAATGACTAGATCATATGGTAACCCTATGTTTAAATTTTTGAGGAATTTTTAAACTGCTCTCCAAAATGACTACATATCAGTTATTTATGAGGGTTTCAATTTCTCCACATCCTTGCCAACCTTTGCTATTACCTGTTGTTTTTTTTTTTTAATTAGAGCTATCCTAGTGGACGTGACATGGCATCTCATGTGGTTTCCCTAAACTTTTAAGTATAGTTACTATGAAAATTCTTGGGCCATCAGCCCCCGAAAGGTTTTGCCTTTACTGTGCCCTTGAGTTCACCCTTCTCTTGTATCTGGTAGCAAATCTAAGGAAGAAACCATTGATCTAGTCATTCATCTAATGTTTGCTGAACATCAATTGTGCCAGCCACTGGAGACAAAATGAGAAGAACACAGCTCCAATCCTCATAAAGCTCAGAGTCAACAGGGCATATGGCAGTCTGCACAAGGGGTACATGACAGTGTGGAGAGTGTGGTGAAGGAAAAATGCAGAGTCCTTTTTGTGGGCCAATAGAGGATGGTGGGAATGAGGATAGAGAGGAATAGAGTGAGTAGGAAGGTCATAAAAGGCCAGGTCATAAAAGGCCTGTGAGCCAGGTTAAGAAGTTTGGGCTTTAAGAACATTTATGAAGCTGCTTCTAAAAGCAGGAGTGGCTTGATCATATTTCAGTTTTAGATAATCATTCTAATTGAAGCAGAAAACTAGAGGAGAGAGAATACCATGATGGTAAGGGTGACTAGCTCCTATGATAACCCAATTTCTAAAGTGTAAGGAAGGACACATCTGGGTCCTTCGCTCTTGACTTCATGGCTGAGACTCTTAATTCCGACATGAATTTCTTCTATAACCTCTTCCACTTTCCTTAAAGCAATGACTCTTAAAGTATGGTCCTTGGACCAGAATCATCTGTGAGCTTGTTAGAAATTCAAATTCTTGGGCCTTACTCCAAATTTATTCAGTGAAAAATTCTGGGAGTGGGCCCAGCAATCTGTGTTTCACCAAACCCTCCAAGAGATTCAAATAAACATTTAAGTTTGAGAACCAGAGGTAACTTAAGTGGGTTTCCATTCCCTGCAACTAATCCACTAATAAAAGGCAGAGTATTTCAGCATAAAGAGATGCAACATACATTTCATTGCTTACTGGCTTAGACTAGGAGTCAGCAAACTATGGCCCATGGGCCAAATCCTAACAGCCCCTGTTTTTGTAAATGAAGTTTTATTGGAATACAACTGTGTCTATTTGTTTTAGTATTGTCTATGGCTGCTTTTGCACTGCAATAGAACAGCTGAGTAGTTTGCACTGCAATAGAAGAGCTGAGTAGTTGTGACAGAGGCTACACAGTCCACAGTGTGGAAAATATTTACAATATGACCTTTTTTAGAAAAAGTCTGTCGACCCCTCCTCTAAACTAATTGCACAATGCAGGGACATTCTGAAGAAGGAGGTGTTATAAGAGAATGCCAGAGTCCAGATGATAAAATAAAACACAAATTTAGGTGACAACAAAAGCTAACATCTCCAAGTATGATATTGGAAGACATGTCTCGGTGAGCAGGAGTAGTTGGGACCATATTAAATCAAAGCTTAAATCTTCATGAAAGACTTCAGGGACCATGAGACCTGGGGTCTATAACATAATTACTGAAATTTCCATGCAAGGGAAGTTGACTGTGGTATGAGGGTCATCTGCCTATGAGGTCATGACATCTGGACAGTGTTTTCAGAGGACTGATGGGATTATAGCCCAGTCAGTCATACCACAGAAGGACCAGACAACTTAGCATGGCCTCCTTTGTCATTATATTCATTAGAAGGACTGATGCTGAAGCTCTAATACTTTGGCTACCCAATGTAAAGGGCTGACTCATTGGAAAAAATTCTGATGCTGGGAAGATTGAAGACAGGAGGAGAAAGGGGTGGCAGAGGATGAGATGGCTGGATGGCATCATTGATTCAATGGGCATGAGTTTGAGCAAACTCTGGGAGATGGTGATGGACAGGGAAGCCTGGCATGCTGCAGTCCATGGGGTCACAGAGAGTTGGACATGACTTAGCGACTGAACAATAACAACCTTTGTCATTGATATGTCCAAGCTCCTCAGATCTGGTGTTATCATTCTCTTTACTTGTCTGTATTTCTCCCTAGACAGTAAGTTTCTTATAGGCAACAGTGTCTCATTCACCATCATATCCCCAGCATTAAACTTATAGGAACGTTTCAACAAATGTTTAATGAATGAACAAATGACTATATGGATGGTTCATTGAGTCATGCTGACCTGCTAAACCCAGTAGTGAATATGATAGTGTCTTTATTTTCCTATCCAAAAATGCCATTGCGTTGGCAGCAGCATTCCAGTTGTGTGAACAAATTTGTCAATGTGATTACTATATCAGGATTTTCTTAGTTTCTTTTCTAGTAAGCAAGTTTTGGAAAAACCATAAGTTGTGTAGACTTCTATATCTAAATGCAATCCCAGCCTACTGAAAGCAACTATCTGAAGTTCTAAATCTAGATGACCCCAAAATGATATTCTAATACCTTTAAGCAAAGATAAATTAAGGGTGAAATATTTCAATTAACAGCTTACCTACATCCTAGTTGGTCTCTCCAGCTTGGAATTCAATTCATTTATCAAGTTTTCTTATTTGAGGTTTACTATATTATTTCCCCTTTTCTGAATGAATCTTACTTGGCAACCAAGACACTTCACTGTCAATCCTGGCTTGAATTTAGTGACTTTGAAATCATTGGCACATAGACCACCCATGAATTCCAATAGAAACAAATGCTATTAAAAGGAGCTAATTTTAAATACCTTTCCTTTAAGCACCATTCTGCCACTGGTATAGGTCCTATATTAGATGCCTAAGCAGGAGGTGGGGAGAAGGAAGGAGGCAGAAAAAAGAAAACCATCTGTCTGTCAATTGCAAGCACAATAGATGAGTAAGAAGATACTCATACAAGAGAACGGGGTGTCCCTGGTGGATCAGATGGTAAAGAATCCGCCTGCAATGTGGGAGACCTGGGTTCAATCCCTGGTCTCCCAGGTAAGAACTCCTGGAGGAGGGCATGGCAACTCACTCCAGTGTTCTTGCCATGGACAGAGGCTACATGGGGTCACAAAGAGTCAGACATGACTAAGTGACTAAGTGCACACACATACAAGAGAACATGCCTCCTACCACACACACTTCCATAGGAGATGACACAGTTTAGTGTGAAAATGGCCTCTGTGGACTGTAGGAGAACTGGGCTCTCTTTGTATCACCACCACTCTGTGGTTATGTGTGTAATCTTAGATAAGTCTCATCAGTTTATTCGGGTACCAATTTTCCCATATGATGAACTAGAGTCCAGTGTTTCCTTTCAGGTGAATATTATATACTCCAGTTACAGTGGTTGCCTGTTCCTGTGGCTGATTCAAAGACAGAAAGGATTCATTTGCAAATTGAGCTAAAGCTGAAGGATTGGGACTTGCCAGGGTTTAAGAGCCTGCCTTTCAACGCAGGGGGTGTGGGTTTGATTCCTGGTTTGATTCCTGTAGGATCTTAGCATACTGCACGACACAGCCCAAATTTTTAAAAAATTAAAAAAGAAATTTAGAGCTGAAGGATCGTTTTTCTGAGAGGTTACAGAGGACAAGGATCCCTTGCAAGTCAACATGATAAAGGAGAAGGGAATGTCAGCAAGCAGAAGCTGCAAAATAAAGATTAGTGGATGACAAGAAAGTCCAGGAAAAAAGGGAAATGAAAGTGAGATAGGAGTTTGTTGGGTCCACAAACCCCTGTTATTAGGGTCGTATTCTCATTGGCTCTGGAGCCTTCCATCAACTCTCTGTACTTCTCAGGGCCTGGCCTTACAGCATCTCCTGCTCACAGAAGTAATCCTGCTTGGGTAATCTTGAGGGAACCTTACTCAATTACTCTTCTTGAAATACAAAAGAGCCTAACTAGATCAGGAGCTTGAAATCTATAATTTTATGAAGTTTTGCAGGGTGATATGGAGGAGACATAAGAGACGTGGGTTTGATCCTTAGGTCAGGAAGATCCCCTGGAGGAGGGTGTGGCAACCCACTCCAGTATTTTTGCCTGGAAAATCCCATGGACAGAGAAGCCTGGCAGGCCACAGCCCATGGGGTCGTAAAAGAGTTGGACACATGGTACAAATAGTGTGCTAAGTACAAAAAGAATAAGATATATTCATTTCAATCATGAGTTTCCAAACACCAAAACCAGAACAGATGCTGACTCTGCGGACATTTGCTGCTGTGGACATGGAAGAGATCCCAGTGCCCTGGGCCTCTTGAATCAGGTAGGGTGTGGTTGCTCCACACCAAAAGGACGGAACAGGCAGATCTGAATCAGCCACCAGAGGGAGCATAAACAAATGTACAAAGAGGCAGGGGAAGCCTCCCTTCTCACATTGCACCTGGGTGGTAGAATTTCCACCAAGGGTGTCCTTTCATCTGTTGTTCATCCCAAGCACACTACAGCTAGCTGGAAGCCAAACAGGGAAGCACTTGTTCAGATCTGGAAGCATCCAATGTCAACTATATCATGCTTTTGCAATTTCACACCACGTACTGTTCACTGCTGGTCTGTTTCTGAACAACACGGGCAATATACATCTAAAGAAGTCTCTGTTCTAAAGATTGTTTCCAAGTTGTTTAGGACATAGAAGGTCTCGTCCCACAAAAGTGACATAAGGAGTCCTTGGGTTTTCCGGCCAGCCCTCTGATGTTAATGATCCCTTGATCAAACCAAACCACAGAGCTACTACTATGCTTCTGGAAGATTTAAACAATCATTTAAAATGTTACTGACATAATGCTTTTCAGCTCAAAGACCAAGCACTGTGTTCTCCAGGTAGTGGTTCTTGATACCCCATACCCTGTATGAGGTTGACTGCTTCTTCGCCTGGGTCCTCTTCCATCCTTACCAACCCCTGGTCTTACACATCCTCCTTTCATGGAATCTGGGCTTCCTTGTGGCTCAACTGGTAAAGAATCTGCCTGTAATGTGGGAGACCTGGGTTCGACCCCTGGGTTGGGAAGATCCCCTGGAGAAGGGAAAGGCTACCCACTCCAGTATTCGAGCCTGGAGAATTCCATGGACTGTATTGTCCATGGGAGCGCAAGGAGTCGGACATGACTGAGCAACTTTCACTTCACAGAATCTACAATACTTCATGAAAACCAGGTTCCCATAGGTCTCACCATACTGTTCCCTGAACCCATGATCTCATTGCAAGGTGAATGAGCATCCATTCTTTATCACCTGGGTGTGGGGCATAGAACATGCACTTGTGATGTGTTTGGTCAAAGGGCATGGTGGTGGGATCCTACCACATCCGCTGTCATCCCTGCTTTCAAGTCTCTTGTAACCATCACACTGTTCATCCTTCCTTCTACAGGGAGAGTCTGGGTCTGTGAGGTTCAGCTTGAAGCAGGGAGTAAGAAGACTGGAGATTTCTCCCTTAAAAGACAGAAGAGTCTCTTCTAGTTCATAGGAATAGCATAAGGTGGGAGGGAAAGGACAGGATAGCAAGAGGACCCAGGGGTTTCCTGTTAATACCCCCCACTGGGCCCTATTGAGGGTGGAGCAGTGGACAGTGGTCTTGACTCCCACGGCCACACAGCTCTGGGTCCTCCCCTTGACTCCATCGGAAGAGAAGGAAAAAAATGTATATTTAGCCTTTTCAGGTTCAGGCAAAGCTAAATCTTTGACTGTCTGTGCTCACTAAGAATCTTAATTTGAGAAATGGAAGAATCTTGCATGTTTGGCCACAGAATTCATGAAATAACCACTGGAGTCTTGGGTGCTAGGCTTGGATCTGCCATTCACCAGAAATAGACCTTTTGGACTATTGGCTTCAATGTTACATCTCTGCAGCAAACTTACCTTCCCATTTCTTTCAAATACTTTGCTACCTCTTGGAATTTTAGAGCAAGAAAGGATCTTAAAAAGCATAAAGCCAAGCTTTCTCATTTTACAGTTGAAAAACCTAGGAGGTCTCAGGAGGTAAAGACAAGCGCTCAAGGTCATGTAGTTAATCAGGAGTTGTGTCAAGAGCAGAAGCAGGGTCGGCAGACACTCGGCTTGGCGCAGTTCCACCTCATCTCCCCGCACCCCTGAGCCCACACCCACAGAGGGGGCCAAGGGTGTGCTGAAAGTTCGAAGCAAGTAATTTTGAGTTTTCAAATTAGCTGTGGATAAGTCACACATGGATAATCAGCAGCTGACTGCAGCCTGGGCTCTAACTGAGCTTTAAGTCAATATTATAAGCTTGAATATTTATGGGTATTTTGGTTTGTTTCCAAAAGTGGAGGAAAGTGCCATCCTTCCTCCTGTCACATAAATGGAAAACACCAGAAAGGCAGGATTTACAATGCTTTCCCAGCATTTGTGCATTTTGATGTTGGTGTGGGTGGACTGAAATCAGAAGGGAAACACAGCAGGAAGAGGCCACCACTAGCTTCTTGGTTTTAGGGGAGTGAGGGGCAATGAGGGAATACTGGGGTCACAGCAAAAGGTGCTGTTTGACTGAGTGATTAGGTCTCAAATTTGAAAATCATGATGAGACATTTTCCAGGACTACCTCTGGAGGCGAGGGGTAACTTCCGGACCTTCTCGCACATGGCAGTCACCTTCCTGCCCTGGCTCTGACATTCGCTGGCTATTGGAAATCTGACCTCCCTCTTTTATCCTCACTTCGAGGGCACTTTTCAAATTAATTAAATTCTGATTAAATTGCATTTTTCCTTTGATAACTTGCAATGCCCTTGAGATTATCAGAGAAGATAAGAGCCAGGGCTTTAGGGAGGAACTCTGGGATGGTGACCTTGCTCTGCAATTTACTAGCTATGTGACCTTGAAGAAGTCACATCTTGATAAGCCTCATCTGTAAAATGGGAGTCCTGGGTGCCCCACAGACTTGTCTGGAGAATGGAATGAAGGATGAGGATGGAAGGGCTTTGTAAACTGTATAGTGCTATTCCCTAATGCACAGTGTCTGTAGTCCTTGTTAGTGCTAATGGGTTCTGGGCTGTTATATAGCTGGGTATGGGAATTGTGTGATTAATGTTTTCACTAAGATGAGCCTTAAAAGGGGTATCATAGATGAAGCTGGTCCTGAGCAATTGCCTCCTTGGGTCTCAGTTAAAGGTGACATTTCTGAGCACTTGCCATGTGTCAGGCATTCTGTTGACACCATGCACAGCTCATGTTGTTGAATTCTTACAATAACCCTGTGATGACAGGATGATTATCCCAATTTCACTCACATGGAAGCTGAGGCACACAGAGTCGTTAAGATACTTGCCTAAAGTCACACAGCTAATATGTGTCAGAGCCAGGAAATGAAATCAGGTAGTTCTTACTCCAAAGTCCTAGCTACTAACTATACTAGAAGATGGTATTTTCCAAAGCAGGCTGCAACAAAAGCTCCCATCCCCACGAGGAGTTCTACAATCGGACCTGCCACTCTCCCATCAGGTGGTGGAAGCGTATTCCCCTCCCTTGAATGTATGACACATCCCCTCCCCACCCTTAGTGATTCGCAGGTAACCAGTAGAATGTGATGGCAATGGTGCCATGTGACTTCTGAGCTAGGCAGAAAGAGAGAAAGAGCCTTGCAGCTTCTGCTCAGGCTTTTGGGACACTTGCTCTCTAGCCATTCTCTTTGGGAATGTTTTTTTCTCAAAACTCAGCCTCTGTGCTCTGAAAAGCCCAGGCCACATGGGGAGGCTGCATGGAGACCACCTGTTACACAGTCACAGCAACTCGTCCAGGTGCCAGACATGCTGTGAAGAAGCTTCCAGATGATCCAGGCTTCCACCCATCAAGTCTTCCCAGGTGAGGCAGAGACAAGCGCCCTGCTGTGCCCTGTGTGCATTTCTGACCCACAGCCTCACTGAACGTATAAAATGGTTGTTGTTTCACTTCACTAAGTTTGGTTTTTTTCTAGAGGTTCGTAACAATGCCGCGATAGATAACTGGAACAGCTATTCTGTTATTCTCCATCAGTTCTTTCCAGGCAATGCCCGCCTCCCTCCTCAATTGATCAGAAACCCCCCATTGTGATGTCCTGGATGGTCTGGCAAATGCTATGTCTTCAATGTTTCCCATTCTCTTAAGACCCTGAACTCTCTTGCTGCTGCTGCTGCTGCGTCGTTTCAGTCGTGTCCGACACTGTGCGACCCCATAGACGGCAGCCCACCAGGCTCCTCTGTCCACGGGATTCTCTAGGCAAGAATACTGGAGTGGGTTGTCATTTCCTTCTCCAGAACTCTCTTGCTGAGAGAGGGAAATTCTGAGAGGGTTAACTACATTTCGTCCCTGCGAAGCTAATTCCTGGTTAATCGTCAGCCTTCAAGATTTCAGAGGGCCTTCTTTTGATAACATGCCTGTCTTCCTAAGGGGTCCCTGGAGCCAGGCTGGCCAAGGGTGAGAAATCTTGGCCTTTCACTGAATGCATTCCATGGATGGGGGCTTGCTCGGACACACAGAAAGGCTGCCCTGTTCTGCCTGATCCGGCTCTGGTGGAAAGCAGCCAAGAATGCCTTCCTTCCCTTTGAAAAAGTCAAAGCAGTCTTAAGGGGAGCCACACAGACACCAGCGGCTGGACTATTATCGTAACGATCCAGACATTTCCCAGTCATGCCTGATCTTGTCACATCTCCCGACCCTGCTCCCTGAGCTGCTTCTGGCCTCGGACTAGCACCCAGGTGGGAAACCTGAGGGTGGGATGCAGAGTCAGGAAGCTGATTACCTATTGGCAGATAGTAGTGACTGGAGGGGAACACAGGCAGGAGGGGGGGGCTTCAGAGGGCCGGTCATGTTCCATTTCTCTCCATCTGGGTGCTGCTTGCACAGTATGTTCCCTCTCTGATGGCTTACGGAGGAGTGCACTTATGACCTGCACATTTCTTCTGCTCCACATCAATAACAAGAAGAAAAAAAAAGCAGACCAGCCATTCAGCTGCTAGGTTGAAACCTAAAATAAATGCCTGAGGAGCACTGACAGAGGAAACGTGCTGTACTCTGGCAGTGAGAGCAGTGCCTCTCAGCTGTGAAGTCCCTCGGAGGACAGGCCATAGTTTTCATGTCTGTGTCACCAGTACCAACATGAGCCTGGCATCCAGAAGGCATCCAGGGAGTGTTCACTGACCACCCCCCAGCCCTTAGTCTCCCGTTTCTCCTTCCTATTCCTTACCCCGACCTACAGGAAAGCCTATCCAGATGGCTCTTGATTAATATAGATCTCGTAGCAAGATCTATATTTTCTCATACATGCTCCCTGTCATCGTCGATACCTGAGATGATGCAGAACAGGTGAGGTGAAAACAAATGAAGATCCTAAAAACTCCCCAGGGGAACTTTAATCAAGATCTTTGCCTGCTTCCCCCAGCAAATCCGCCACAGAACTGTGAGAAAACAGTCCTCTATAGCGGATTGATGCGTGTGCTAGGTGATTTAATACATTGTGCGAACGCTTTTCATCTTCATGACAACCCTGAGGTGGGGACTGCGGTATGCATCCCATTTATAGGCAGCCAAACTGAGGCACAGAGAAGTTAAGCAACTTGCCCAAAGTCACACAGCTAGTAAGTGATAGAGCCTGGATTTAAACCCGGCAATCTGGCTCCAGAGGTCTGTACTCTCAAGCCCCACAGAATCCTGCCTTTATGGAGATGACAGTAACATATATGTGGGAGACATTTCCAAAATATTTGTTTGATAAATTGCTGAATAGAGAATAGTTTATTCTACAACATAAAAACAATAAAACCCAGTGTTGGAGCTTGTGGTATTTTCAGCAATTGCGGCGGTGAAGGTGGGAAATGAGGCTGGAGGTGGGGGGGCAGGGGGGTGGGTTGGCTGGATCTCCAGGCCTAGAAAAATAAGTGCTTTTTGGATCAGAGAAAAACACAAAATCTTACTCATAGAGAAAGATCTCTTGCTCTTCCTCCACCACCCACCCCCCTCAGGATCTGAACAGATAATCAGAGCGTGCAGGACATTCAGCAGTAATCAATTAGTACCTACTTTAGATTAAATTGAGAATATGTAAATTGGGTGCCTCATCAAGGCTGCACAGAGCCAGTGATTTGAGATGCAAGCACCCCAACGACGTGCTGCAAACATATCAAGACTGCGACACAGAAGGGCATGCAAATCTCATCTCCCTCAGCCGAAAAACTTCTTACGGGACTGGGAGACCTGCTGTTTCCTCTGTACACACACACCACACACACACACACACACACACACACAAACACATTTATGCATGTGTGTTTTCCTTATCCACTCTATCCACTCCTCTCCCATCTTCCCAGAGGCACATAATGTCTTACATCACAGAAAGAACCCTCAGTGTAAAAACTCAGTGTTAGCATCACAAACAGTACAGCATCCTTGAGCTGATCCATCATTTCATGTCAACCCCAGGGGCTGAGAAATTGAGCCTTGTTTTGCTGTTTGGTGACTGTTTTTATTTGACTGTGATATAAATAAAATCAGTGGCTAAACATGACTAGGGCTCTCTGGATCTTTTTCAAATTCCCAGAAAGAGAAATGAGAGAACGGGACACGATCAGTTCAGAAGGTATTGAGAGACTGTGAAATTTACCCTTAGGATGCATTGTGCGCGATCTAAACTGATTTCAGAATTTTAGAATGGTATTTCTGGGGCTGAGAGTTAGCCTGCTATGCAACCCAAGAGACAAACAACATACTCTTGGATCAAACTAATTGGGAAAACAGGGCCCTGGATCAGCAAGCATGGGAGCCTTGAAAGATCTGATTGGAGCAGAGGCAGACTGAGGCTTCATAAGACAGATTCTATGCCAACCTGTCTGTGAAGGGTCCCTGGGAGCACAAAAATAATAAAGCCCTAACTGTCTGAGCAGGAGCCCAGGGACCAATTATAGTCTGCAAAGCAAAAACGGCATTTTCAGATTGTGGTCCGCAAATGTTCTTGTTTGAGGCCTGGAAGACTGGTAATTTTCATGGGATTCTTTTAATAGGCAAGTCAAGAGTGAGAAAGATGTTGATGGCCAACCATGGAATATGGCATTGAGCCTACAGGGTGAATAGCTAAGGGCTTCAAGAGTGGTCATGTGGCTGAGGAGGTTGAAGGGAAAAATGGTTGAGGAGGTCCACAAGATTTCACTGAGACCAAGGTTAGGTGAATGCATTCTGATTGGAGTTGTGAGTCTCACTAGTCAGAAAGCTGAAAAACATTACACCATCTGAGCTTTCCCTGTCACCTTCTTTAGACTGCTAGGGGCATAAATTTATTTATTTCTTACTTAAATGAATTTAAGAGAAAAATGGCTTTTTGAGGAGAATTCTGAGCTATTTCTTGATAGCAAATAACTAATGATATTCTGGCCCTGCCTAGAAACACTGGAAAGAAGACTCCTAAAAGTCCCTTGGACAGCAAGATCAAACCAGTCAATCTTAAGGGAAATCAACCCTGAATATTCACTGGAAGGGACTGATGCTGAAGCTGAAACTCCAGTATTTTGGTCATCTGATGTGAACAGACAACTCATTGGAAAAGTCCCTGATGCTGGGAAAGATTGAGGACAGAAGGAGAAGGGTGGGGCATCAGAGGATGAGATGGCTGGATGGAATCACCAATGCAATCAACATGAACTTGAGCAAAATCTGGGAGACGGTGAGAGACAGGGAGGCCTGGCATGCTGCAGTCCATGGGGTCACAAAGAGTCAGACATGACTGGGCAACTGAACAGCAACAACAAGAAGACACAGGACCCTGTACCTAGATATGAAAGTAAATGATACACAGGAATTTCCTCATGGTCCAGTGGCTAAGACTCCAAGCTCCCAATGTAGGGGGCCCTGGATTTCAATCCTTAGTCAGGGAACTAGATCCACATTGCTGCAACCAGAGTTCACATGCCACAACTAAAAATCCTGCATGCCGCAAATAAGACCTGGTGCATCCAAATAATTATTTTTTTTAGAAAAGAATAGAAAGTAAAAACATATGAAAAAGAAAGCTATAAATATATATTTCATAAATAATGATATGAAAATTTGTAACGTATCATAATGATATGGTATTTGTATTCACAATTAAAAAACAGACTGAATTCAAGAAATGACCAGAAAATGGAAACCAAAGAGTAATGGAGTGGGGGCAGGAGACCCAGAAATACTGGAGAGCTGGAGGGGGTTATTGGGATCCTTTGAGGCTGAGTTCAGAGAGGAAGGTGGGTTGTCCCTAAACCTTTGGGAAGAAGATTTGAATTAAAGGAAAAGAGCAGAGAGGGAGGATATTCCCATGACAGGATAGACAAGATGAGATACTAATCGAGACCCACTCCCAGTTCATGCTGAGTGTGGTAGATTAGAAAAAATGCTTACAAATTATTCGCCTCTCTGCATTCACTTCCCTGCAATGTGACACGGACAACTCCTTTCCATCAAAAGATGGGGGCCTATTTCCCTTCTCCTTGAATCCGGGTTATTTTTGTGTTTATGATTGGCCTTTAGCCGAATGGGACATTAACAAATGAGACATAGGACAGTGATTTCCAAAAAGGACTTGCCACCTTGGGGCTTGTCTTCTTTGCTGCACTTGTGACCATTATGTCAATCATGTGAACGAGCTTGAACTAAAGCTATTGGGTGAGGTCACCATGCGAGAAAAAAACTAA
>JAJLRB010005222.1:0-71984 GCA_020976825.1 Odocoileus hemionus | reverse complement strand
CAGCAAGTTAAAATTTCTTTTTGTTGCAATGGTGAAGGGGATTGTTTTTCTTTCCCTCTTTCTGATTTTTCATTGTTAGTGTATTGGAATGCAAGGGATTTCTGTGTATTAATTCTAAATCCTGTGACTTTACTAAATTAATTGATTAGTAGTTTTTTGGTTGCATTTTAAAGGTTTTCTATGTGTTTCTATGTGTTTTCTATGTGTTTCTATGTGTTTCTATCATGAGGGTTTTACTTTCTTTTCCAATCTGGATTCCTTTTATTCCCACTTTTTAGATATCTTTTGATTTCCTCTTTTATTTCTTCAGTGGCTTCCTGGCTATTTAGAAGTGTATTGTTTATCTTTGTGTTCAAACACTTTACTTTTAAAATGTACAGAAAAACTTTGTATATTTTAAAAATTGGATAATTTTTTGTATGCTTTTGAATTGTGAGAGTTTTGATGTAATCTGGATATTAGACCTTTATCAGATACATAATTAACAAATATCTTTTCCCATCCTATAGGTTGTCATTTAACTGTCTTGAGAATGACCTCTGGTACACAAGTTTTACTTTCATGAAATTCATTCATCTATTCTTAACTTTTGTTGCTCATAATTTTAGTGTCATATCACATAAACCATTGTCAGATACAAGGTCACGAACATTTGTCCCTATGTTTCTTCCAAGAGTTTTAAGTTCTAGTTCTATTATTTCAGTCTTTTAAACCACTAAAATTTGCATATGCTATGAGATAAGGGTTCAGCTTTATTGGATTGTATGTGGATATCCAATGTTCCAACACCATTTTTGAAGAGGCTATTATTCCTCATTGAATGGTTATGACATATTTTTCAAAAGCCAATTGACATAAGGTATTTTTTTTTGTTGACCCTCAGTGCAATTCCATTGATCTCTATGGCAATCCTTATACTAGAATGACACTTTTATGAATGTAACTTTGTAGTAAGTAAACTCAAGATGTTTGAGTCCTCTAAAGTTGTCCTTCCTTTCAAGATTGTTTTAACTACTCAGGGCCCCTCATATTCCTATGTAAATTTTAGAGTTGGTGTTTTTCATGTCTGAAAAATTGCTGTTGGTATTTTCTAGTAACTGCACTGAAATATGTAGATTTCATAGATTTCATTAGGTAGTATTATTATCTTGAAAATAATATATTTCAATTCATGAATACGGAATGTCTTTCCATTTATTTAGGACTTTAAAATTTCTTTCAGCAACCCTTTGAATTTTCAGTGTTTGTGTCTTATACTTCCTTAGTTAAACTTTTTCCTAAGCATGCTATTATTTTTAATGTTACTTTAAATAGAATTGCTTTAGTAACGTCATTTTTGGGTTGTTGATTGCTAGTACATCAAAAGGCAACAGATTGTTTTTTGTGTGATTTTGCATCTTGCAACTTTGCTGAATTTTTTATTAGTTTTAGCAGACTTTTTTGTAAATTCTTTAGGATATTTTACATATAAAATCATGTCATCTGTGACTATAGATAGTTTTACGTCTTCTTTTAAAAGTATATACTTTTTGTTTATTTTTGTGTGCTTAATTAGTCTGTCTAGAACTTTATTACAATATTGAGCAGATGGGGTGAAAATGAACATCCTTTTCTTGATCCTAGTCCTAAGGTTGGGTTTTTAGTCTTTCACATTGAGTATGATATTACCTGTGGGTTTTTCATGAAGCTCTTATCAGCTTAAGGAAAGTCATTTCTATTCCTATATTGCTAAATGCTTTTATTATTAAAAGATGTTGAATACCATCAGTTGCTTTTTCTGTGTTATTTAGTGTGATAACATTTTTTTATGCCTTCATTCTACTAATGTAGTATTAAACAGTCTTATTTTATATGTGGAAACACCCTTGCATCCTTAATAATCTTCACTTTGAAATGATTATATTTTTAATATGTTTCTGGATTAGATTGAATAGTATTTTTCTGAGAATTTCTCCATCTATACATAATGTGCATATACATATATTTCTATAATTTTCTTTTTTTTTACAATGTTCTTTCCTGTATTTTAAAAAAAGGTAATCATGATCTCACAGAACATATTAGGATGTAATCCCTCATCTATTCTTTTGGAAGAGTTTGAGAAAGATTGATATTAATTCTAATTTTAAAGGTTTGGTAGAATTCATCAGTGAAACCATACAGTCCTGAGTTTTTCTATGTTAAATTTTTATTACTGATATAATTTATTCTCTTATTGTATAATAGAGATTCCATAAAGATAAGAGGGACTTCCCTGGTGACTCAGAGGGTAAAGCGTCTGCCTTCAAGGCAGAAGACATGGGTTTGATCCCTGGTGGGGAAGATCCCCTGGAGGAGGAAATGGCAACCCACTCCATATTCTTGCCAGGAAAACCCCGTGAATGGAAAAAAAACCCCTGGTGAGCTACAGTCCATGGACTCACAAGAGAAAGGGGGATCAAAAATGTATTTGCAGAAAAGTTCCCCAAGCTAAAGAAGGAAACAGATATCCAAGTACAAGAGACACAGAGGGTCCCATACATTGAACCCAAACAGACCTACACAAAGACATATCATAATTAAAATGGCAAATTTAAAGGTAAAGAAAGGATTCTGAAGTAGCAAGATAAAATAAGGGTCAGTTACAAGGGAACTCCATATAATTATCAGATGATTTCTTTACAGAAACTCTGCAGGCCAGAAGAGTGTAGAGAGATATAATATATGTGTTCAATATATAATATATATTCAAAGATTGAAAAGGAAAAATCTACAACTTAGGATACTCTAGCCAGCAAGGTTACCATTTAGAATGGATAGAGATAAAAGAATTAACCAGACAAGCAAAAACTAAAATAATTCAGCAATACTAAAACCTACCCCCAAAGAAGTATCGAAAGGTCTTCTCTAAAAAAAATAAAAAGAAGTAAGAATCTATAGGAAAGGGAAAATTGCAATAGGAAAAGCAAATAATAAAAAAGATTCTAGATCATTTAAATAAAGCAGTACATAGATTTAAGTAAACAAAAAAATTTTTGTGAAAGCAATTATAACTACTGTGAACAGCAAGAGGATAAACACCAAGATGTAAAATCAGACACCAAAATCACAAAATATGAGGAGAGGAGTAAGAAAATGTAGATTTTTTTAAGAATGTGTTTGAGCTTATACTACTACCAATCTAAAGCAAGTAGATGTAATAATGGGTCACATACTTGAAAACGAGGGTAACCACAAATCAAAAACATGCAAAGATTCACAAAAACAAAAAAGAAGAGAACTCAAGAAAAATTCAAAGAAAGCTATTATACCACACCCAATATAGGGACACCTAAATAGATAAAACAAACACTAACAGACATAAAAGGAGAAATTGACAGGAATACAATAATAGTAGAGAGTTTTAACACCCCACTAACACCAATAGACAGCTCCTTCAGACAGGAAATCAATAAGGCAACATAGATGCTAAATAACACAATCAGGCAATTAGGTTTAATTGATATTTTCAGGACATTGCATAAGAAAACCGGAATACAAGTTCTTTTCAAGCACACATGGGACATTCTCTTGCATAGTTGCTCCATGGCATGTGAGACCTTAGTTCCCCAACCAGGAATCAAACCCATGTCTCCTACAGTGCAAGGTGGATTCTTTACCATTGGGCCACCAGGGAAATCCCTATTTGATGTAACCTAAAGGATAATTTTTATATAATCTTCCAGTTTGTTGGATAGTCTATAGAGATAAAATTTTTGGTTTATCAAATTTGTGTGCATTAACTTTACCAAATTAACTTATTAATTATAAATGTTTATGGATCAATCTTAAAATTTAAAATAAGAAATAAAGTCATCCTGAAAATTAACGATGATACATAGAAACTAAACGACATACTACTGAAAAATCAATAGGCCAACGATAGAATCAAAGAGGAAATTAAAAAACACCTAGAGACAAATGACAATGAAAACACAACTATACAAAATATATGGGATGCAGCAAAAACACTCCTAACAGGAAGGCCCCACAGAGAACATGGCCTTCTTAAAAAAAATTGAAAAATATAAAATAAACAACCTAACCTACTACCTAAAGGAAGTGAGGAAAAAGAGGAACAAATGAAATCTAATAGCTGAAGGAAGGCAATAATAAAGATCAGAGAAGGAATAAATAAAATAGCGATTTTTAAAATTAGGAAAAAGTAATAAAACAGAAGATGGTTTTTTTGAAGTATAAATAAAATTGACAATATCTGGGGAACCCCAAGGTATTTTGACAAAAATCACCAAAAAGGAAAAGAAAGAGGACTTAAATAAACTAAATAAGAAATGAAAGAGGAGAAAATTACATGCAATACCACATGAATACAAGAAAACCATAAGAGAATACTATGAACAATTTTATGTGGAACAATTGGACAAACCTAGACAAGAAAGGGACCAATCATATTCTAGAAATGCACGATCCCACAAAATACTGAAATCAAGAAGAATCCAGCTAATTTGAACAGACTGAACAGAATTTTTAAAAGAAATTGCATTAAAAACAAATAAACAACAACAACAAAAAACTCCTCAAAAGCAAAAATACAGGACTAGATAGATTCACTGGGAATTCTACCAAACATAATTAAGAACTTACGTTGCTCCATCTCAAATCCTCTAAAAGATTAAGAGTAATGATCACTCTCCAAAAATCATTCTATAAAGCCACAATTACTGATACTAAAAACCAGACATAAATACTACCAAAAAAAACTACAGGCCTATGTCTGATGAATATAGAGGAAAAACTTCTCAACAAAATATTATCAAACTAAACCTAACAACACATAAAAAAGATCGTACATCACAACCAAGTGGGATTCATTCCAAGTTCACAAGTGTGCTTCAACATAGGCAAATGATTAAATGTAATATACCATATAAACAAATGAAAATAGAAAAACACCGTATCTCAATAGATGCAGAAAAAGCATTTGACAAAATTCAAACATCCATTCATGATAAAAACTCTTACCAAGTGGATATAGCAGGAATATATATCAATGTAATATAAGCTGTTTATGACAAACCCACAGCCAATATAATACTCAATGGTGAAAAGCTGAAACACTTCTCACTTAAAAGTAGAATGAGACAAAGATATCCACTTTCACTACTTCTCTTCAACATAGTATTGGAAGTCCTAGCCAGAGCAATTAGCATGAAAAAGAAGTAAAAATATCCAAATTGGAAAGGAAGAGTAAAATTTGTTGCTTAATACAGATGACATGATATTCTCTATATAGAAAACCCTAAGGACTCACACAAAATTGTTAAATCTAATAAATGAATTCAGCAAAATAGCAGACAACAAAATTAACACTCAGAATTACTTACATTTCTTACACTAACAATAAAATTCAGAAAGGGGAGATATAAAAAGAGTATCTTTTAAAATTTGCCAAAAAAAGAGACATAGGAATAAACCTGACAAGAAGATGAAAAACTCATAAAATGAAAACCATCAAACATTAATAAAGTGAAATAAAAGAGGATTTAAATAAATGGGAAAATATCCCATGCTCTTGATTGGAAGAATTAATATGGTTAAAATGGCAATACTACCCAAAGCAACCTACAGATTTAATGTGAGCCCTATCAATTAACAATGACATTTTCACAGAACTAAAACACATAATCCAAAAATTTATATGGAACCATAAAATATCCATAATTTACAAAGCAATCCTGAGGAACAAAAACAAAGAAAGAGGCACAATTCTTCCAGATTTCAAACAGTACTATGAAGCTACAGTAATCAAAAACAGAGGGTATTGGCACAAAAACAGACATATGGATCAATGAAGCAGAATAGAGGGCACAGAAATGAACCCTCACACACATGGTCAATTAATCTACAATAAAGGAGGCAAGAATACAAAATGGGAAAAAGTCTCTTCAGCAAGTGGTACTGGAAAAGTTGGACAGCTGCATATAATTCAATAAAGTTAGAACACACCTCCACACCATGAACAACAATAAACTCAAAGTGGTTTAAAACACTTAAACATAAGACGTGGCACCATAGAACTCCTCGAAGAGAACATAGGTAAAACATTCTCTGACATAAATTGTGTCAGTGTTTTCTTAGATTAGTCTCCAAAGTAATAGAAATAAAAATAAAGATAAACAAAGGGGACCTAATCAAACTTATGAGATTTTGCACAGCAAAGAAAGCCATTTAAAAAATGAAAAAACAACCTACAGATTTAATGTGATTCCTATCAAGTTACCCATGATGTCTTTTTCATTTTTCACAGAACTAAAACAAATGATCTTACAATTTATATGGAACCACAAAAGATCCAGAATTGCCAAAGCAATCCTGAAGGACTAGAATAAAGACAGAGGCATAACCCTCTCAGACTTCAGACACTACTCCAAAGAAACGGTATTCAAAATAGTGTGATGTTGGCACAAAACAGACATATGGGTCAGTGGAACACAGTAGAGAGCACAGAAATAACCTCACATTAATGACCCAGCAATCACACACTTCTGGGCATACATCACCACGGAAACCCGATTCTGAAAGAGACTCGTGCACCCCAATGTTCATCGCAGCACATGGTTTATATTAGCCAGGACATGGAAGCAACCCAGATGCCCATCAGCAGACTAATGGATAAGGAAAGCTGTAGGTACATCTACACTATGGAATATTACTCAGCCATTAAAAAGAATTCATTTGAATCAGTTCTAATGAGATGGAGATGAAACTGGAGCCCCATTATACAGAGTGAAGTAAGCCAGAAAGATAAAGACCAATACAGTATACTAACACCATATATATGGAATTTAAAAAGATGGTAATGGATAACCCTATATGCCAAAACAGAAAAAGAGGACACAGATGTACAGAACAGACTTTTGGGACTCTGTGGGAGAAGGCGAGGGTGGGATGTTTTCTGAGAGAACAGCATTGAAACATGTATATTATCTAGGGTGAAACAGATTCACCAGCCCAGGTTGGATGCAGAGACAAGTGCTCAGGCCTGGTGCACTGGGAAGACCCAGAGGGATGGGTGGAGAGGGAGGTGGGAGGGGGGATCAGGATGGGGAACACATGTAAATCCATGGCTGATTCAGTCAATGTATGCAAAAACCACTACAATATTGTAAAGTAATTAGCCTCCAACTAATAAACATAAAAATAAAATCATAAACCAAAAAAAAAGGTAACTTGCTGAATGGGAGAAAATATTTGCAAATGATTTACTGATTAATTTCCAAATTATAGAAGCAATTAATACAGCTCAATATAAAAACAAACAAAACCTAACCAAAAAAAAACCTAAAGAGACAGTCCTCCAAAGATGTACAAGTGTACCCCGGGAAACAGGGAAAAGGTACTTAACTTACAAATTTATAGAGAAACGCAAATAAAAAACCATTTTAATTTTTCCCCCTAAATCATCAGAATGACAATCTTTAAAAAATCTACAAGTATAAAATTTACTGGAGGTGTGGGGAAAAAAAAAGGGAAATTTTCCTACCCTATTGGGGGGAAAATAGGGGCAATTTTGGTTTTAAAGGGGGAAAAGAATCTTCCTGAAATGCGGGGCCTGGTTTTGGGGATTGGGTGGGGAAGAAACCCGGGAGAGGAAATGGAAAACCAAACCCAAAGAAATTCTTTTTTGGGAAAATTTCCGTGGGGGGGAAAACCTGGGGGAACAGTCCATGGTTTTCCCAAGAGTCCAACATAACGGAGTGACTAATACAACAGCACAAATAATCAGGCCCCTTTAAAAAAATTAAGAATGGGTTTACCATATGACCCAGCAATCCCCTCTTGGGCATAAAACCAGAAAATAAGAACACTCTAATTAAAAACGGGTTCATACACCCCAATGTTCATAGCAGAAAAATTTTTAAAATATCAAAGCATGGGAAGCAACCTAAGTGCCCATTTACAGTTTAATAAAATGTGGGTGTGTACATATATACAATGGGAAAACTTTTTCATTCGGGAAAGACAAAAGATTTTAAGGGGGTGTGGCCAAGATCATGAATCCTTTTTGAAAAAGTCAGGCTTAAAATAAAGTAAGTGGGGAAAACCCAAATACCCCCTTCATTATGACCAAACCAAACCCTTGTGATTTTTCAGGGGGGATGAAAAATAGAAAAGGGTTTAAATCGGGTAATGAGTTTTAAAAAGAATTTTGGGCAGAGGTTTGTAACATTGAAAACGGGGAGCAGTGCCCAAAAACCATCCCCAAAAAAAAAGAAATGAAAGGAAGGCAAAGTGGTTGTCTGAGGAGGCTTTCCAAATAGCTGAAAAAAAAAAGAGACAAAGGAAAGGGGAAAAAGGGGAAAGATATCCCAAATTTCAATGCAGATTCCGGGCCCAAAATCAAGGACATTTTGAAGGGCTTTTTAAAATGAAAAATGCAAAAAAATTAAGGAAAAAAAAGAAGGGGAAAAATACTAGAGATTTTTCAAAAAATTTTGGGGAGATATCAAGGAAATATCATGAAAGGATAAAACCTTTAAAGGACAAAAGGGGAAAGGGGACCTAAAAGAAGCAGGGGGGTTTAAAAAAGAGGTAGCAAAAATACACAGAACTATACAAGAAAGCTTAATGCCCTGGAAAACCCCACGAGGGTGTAGTCAATCACCAGACCAGCACCCTGGATTTTGTGAAGTTAAAGGAGCCTTAGGGATTACTAGTACAAAGCTAGTGGGGGTTATGGAATTCCAGCTGAGCTTTTTAAAAACCCTTTAAAGACAATCCCTTTTTAAAGTGCTGCACAAAATACGTCAAAAAATTTTTGGGAAAAAACTCAGCAATAAAACAAAAAATTTGGGAAAAAGGCCATTTTTCCCATTCCAATCCCAAAAAAGGGGAAACCATCAAAGAAGTTAAACTACTGTAAAATTTGTGCCATTTCACATGTCAGCGAGAAGCATGCTAAAAACCCTTAAGCTTTGCTTCAGCAGTGGGTAAAAGAAAACTTTGAATTTATAAGCTGGGGTTTAAAAGAGGGGGGGGAATTAAGATCAAGTTGCCAAAAAAACAATGGATTTTTGGAGAAACCCAAGGGGAAATTCCAAAAAAACCATTGCTCATTGCAATGCAAAATCCTTTGACTGTTTTGGAAATCAAAACCAAACTGTGAAAATTCTTAAAGAGGGGGGAAATTTACCGGGCGACCTTCCCCTTTTTTCCTCAAAAACCCGTTTGCAAGCCCAAGAAAGCAACAGTTAGAACAGCCCATGCAACAATGACTGTTCCAAATTAGGAAAGGTTTTTCCAATCTGCTTTTAAATGTTCCCTCCCTACTTAATTTCTAGCGAATATATAAAGGGGAAATGTCAGGGGGATGAACAAAAGCGGGTTTTAAAGGGATTTTTTGGGGGAAAAGGAAACCAACCCTCTGATAAGAAGTGATCCTTTCAATTGGTAAAAAGGGGAAGAGCAAAAAAGGAAAATCTCTGATGAGTGTCAAAGTGGAAGTGAAAAAGCCCCGACTTGATTCTAAACATTAAAAAACTAAATCAGGGCATCTGGCCCCAGCATTTCCTGGCACATAAAAAGGGAGAAAGTGGTAGACAACGGTTTTTTTTTTTGGGGTTTTAAAAATTTCATGCAGATTGGATTGCAGCCATAAAATTTAATTTTTTTGGAAAGGGAAAACTATAAGACAGTGTTTTAAAAAAGCGGGAACATCATTTTGGGCCAAAAAAGGGGCCATTGGGTCAAAGCTAGGGTTTTTCCCAGTAGTTCGAAATAAAATGTAAGAGTTGGACCATAAAGAAGTCTGGGCCCTGAAAAAACTGATACTTTTAAAAATGGACCCGGAAAGACTCTTGACCCTCCCTTGGACAACAAAGAGATAAAATTTAGTCAATTCAAGAGGAAATAAACCCGGAATATTTGTTGAAGGACTGTTTTTGAAGCTCCAATATTTTGGCCACCTAATGCAAAGAGCAGACTCTTTGGGAAAAAAAAACCTGATGCGGGGAAAGCCCAAAAGGAAAAGGGGGAAGGGGCAGCAGGGGATGAAGGGCTGGATGGAATGATTGCCTAAAAGGGAACAAAACCCGGGAAAAAACTCTGGGAAAAAGGGAAACCCCTGATTTTTTTTTGGTCCAGAGGTTCAAGAGTTGGACACGATTTTGTAAAAAAAAGGGCAAATTTTATTACCCCACCCCAAGGGAATTTTTGAAATATAAAAAAATTTAAATTTTATGCCTTTTTGCGCATTTGGGATGACCCAAAAAAACCCTTAAACTAAGTAAAGTAATTCAGAGGAGAGTGTTTTTTTATCACTTTGATTTTATTTATAGGGAATCAAAAAATGTACAAATAACTTTTTTTCAAAACAGAAATGGCCCTTAAAGACCATAAAAAACTAATATTTTTCCCAAAGGGGGCCCGGGGGGATTTTGGAGTTGGGATTAACAAAATAAACTAACCAAATATTTTTAAAAAAAAGGGCTTCCCAGGTGGCATATTGGTAAAAACCCCAACCTCCCAGTGCGGGAAATTAAAAGAGATTTTGGTTTGTTCCCGGGGTTGGGGAAGACCCCTAGGGGAGGGGGGCATGGCAACTTACCCTGGAGAATCCCATGGACAGAGGAGGCTGGGGGGGTACAGTCCCCTGGGGGTTTTCAAATAGGTGGACAAGACGAAGCAACTTTTCAACCCTCATATTTAAAATAGATGAATACCAAATACTTTTCTCTTTCAGCATGGGGCTTTTCCCGGGGGCTCAGTGTTTTAAAAAATCTGCCCCTAATTTCAGGAGATGGAGGGGTTTTATCCCTGGGTTTGGATGAACCCTGGGGGAAAAAAAACCAACCCCCCCAGTATTCTTGCCTTGGATTTCCCATGGGTTTAAAAGGGGCCTGGGAAGGGGTTCCGTCCCTGGGGCCCTTTCATAGACTTTTTGATAAAACCCTAGAAACAACAACTTATTAACAAGGGAAATGATTTAATATTTGTCATAACCTGTGAAGGAAAGAATCTGAAAAAAAACATAAATTTACTTTAAAATTTAAAATTTTTTATTTTAAATTTTATAAATTAATGGGGTTCCAATGACTCAAATGGTAAAGAAAAACCTGCAAAAGTGGGAGAAAATGGGTTTTATCCTTGGGTTGGGAAATTCCGGGGGAAAGGAATGGCTTTCCCCCTCCATATTCTTTTCTGGGGCATCCCTGGGGCAGAGGGGCCTGGCAGGCAAAAGTCCCTGGGTTGCAAAGGGGGGAAAATGACTGAGCCAAAAAACACCAATAAGAAAAAAACCTTTAAAATTTTGGGGAAAGGGAGGGGAAATGGGGGATGGGGGGGGCACCTGTCCTACGCCCCACCCCTCGGGGCAAGATGGGAGAGTTCCGCCCGGGCTGGGGGGCTGCTCCACTGCCCTGTGTTGTTTTTTGATGTGATGAATCCATTAAAAACAGGTTTTTGGCTCGTTTTCCCCCGAGACCGCTTTTTTCCCTCCCTGCAACCTTTTGTAAAATTTGAAATACCTGTAAAAATTTTAAAAACAAAATACTCCAGATCCCAACGTGTAAAGTTTATTCCAGGGAAAACCCTTCTTGAGACCCAAGGGGCCAAGGATTTCCCCACCCCCACCGCATTTCGCGCCCCTCTGGGAAAGGAAATTTTTTTGGATTTTAGGGGGTAAATAGTGTCCTTTTTTTTGGGCAAAATTTTTCACTTTCACAAAGGAAAAAAAGAAAATTAACTGGAAAATTTCTGAAACCAAAAACCCTTTTTCTTCAATTATGGATTCTTTGCATCTGGCTTTTCCTTTAGTTTTCTGAAAAGGGAAAAACCCCTTTGAAGAAGCAGGATCTGAAAATGAGATGAAGTTTTGGCAAGGGTTAAGGGGAAATTTTTAATACTAAATGCAGACAAAAATGTGCAGGGAAATGGGGGAGATGTTTAAACATAAAGGGGTTTGAAGACGGCATCGTACAGCGGAAACTCAAAAATTTTTTGTACCCGCTGCCCCCCTTCAATCGTTTCTCTTTAAAAATGGGAAATTTAGAACCCTGCTGCAGTTTTACATTCTAGAAGTAGAAGGCCCTTTGAACAGGGTTTTGGATGATAAACAATGAAAAAGAAGCAAACCCCCCTTAAACTCATTTTTAGGGTTTTCTGTGGCCCCCACAGTTGGGTTTTTGTAATATGTACTAAGCTTTTAATTTTTAATCTTCTAAGGGAAAATTGGGGTTTAAAAAAATTGTCTTTTCTTTGAAAGGGTTTAAAAAAAAAAAAAAACCATTAAAATCCAACTCTTTTCCCCTTTCCCCTTGCCCTTTTCCAAAAGTAAAAACCCCCCTTGACCTCTGCCCGTTTTGGGTGCTTTTAAGTACTTTTAAAAAAATTTTTTTTCTTTTTAAATTTTTTTCCAAATTTCATTAAATTTCTATCACGGGTTGGGTTTACCTGACTTTTTCATTCATTTTATTCTTTTTTATAACCATTCTGGACAAATTTTTTAAAAATCAAAAGAGAGAGGAAACTTATGAAAGTTTGCTGAAAGTGTTTTAAAGTTTACAGGGAAAGGGGAAAAATTTTGGGATACCATAAGTGAAAATTTTTTTTGGGGATCTGTTTTCATTTTAGACCCCCCCTCAGTAAAAGTTTCACCAACCCCACCACGGCCCCCCCCAAAAATACAAACAAGATATATGCAGTGTTTACTCATTGATTTTTACATTGCAAATATTTATATCATCCCCCGAAGCACTTTCTCTTTCCTTCCTATCCCCCTTTACACAACATTGTAAAAACAATATACTTCAGTTTTAAAAAAACCAAGGGAAAAAAAAAGCTTAAATAAACACATTATTAAAAAAATAAAAAAAAAAGAAAAAAAGAAAAACCCCAAATAAAGTTGAAAGCCCGAAGGGGGAATTGTGCCCTACAAAAGTTTGAAAGGGTTTAAAAGCCCGGGAAAAGGAAAAATATCTTCCCTTTTCCCGGCAACGGTTCAGCCCCCAAAAAAAAAGTGAACTTTATTTTTCGTAACCCCCCCAATTTCCCCCTTTCCCCCTTTATTAAAAAGTTCCCTTTCCTTTCTTGTGGGAAAATTGTGGGATGACCACTATGGGCCCCAAACCAAAAAGACAAACCCTTTTTGTTTCCCCAAATAACCCCATTTTGCCCGGGTAAAAACGGGAAAAACCCATTTAGGGCAAAGTAATAAACCATTCTTTCAAGAGCAGTTGTCTTGTGTCTGTCTCCTGCCATACCTGATAAAACAAAATCCCAGTTGCTTTTTAAGACATTGGGGAAAAAATTGTGGTCAAAGGGGAAAGCAATTCATCCCTACAGGAGATCTTTCTGACATTCAAAATGATTCTGTCTATTAACCCAATTTGTTCACAACTTTTAAATCACATGTGAAGATAATAACTTACCTGGTAATTTCTCTAACTCATGACAGGTGACCTTCTCCAGCAATGTCAATAAAGGGGGGAAAAGGGTTAAATTCATCATAAACCCTTTAGAACTATGTTTTGAGAGGATAAATAATTCTACTTATGTGAGAATTCCCAGAAATTTCAATTAAGTTGTAAAGTTTAATTTACAAACACTAGCCTTCAGACAAATATTCAACCTTTACACTGTTTGGTCTCCCTGGCTACTGTGGAAGACTTGCATCCAATTTTTGTGTTGACGTTATCCATGAAAAAGAAACAGACATTGGAAGATTCGCTCCTGTGGGTTCAGTATCTATTCAACAGTGGGGGGGAAAAAATATGTTTTTAAGAAAACTGTGTTTTATTTTCATTTTTTTTTACCATTTGAAGTTAAAAACTAAGTTTCGATTCAGAGATGAGTGACTTATTTTTTCAAAATCATATTCAAATATTTCATCTTCAACTATCTTTTACAAAAGGTTTCCTTAGAGCCATCTGAAATGTTTCATTGTGGTAGAATTAAATAATGTCAATCAGGCTGGAGAATATGAAAGTGCCTTTGGAAAAGAACAATTTTTTCAGTCAAATTTAAGGACGCCAGTATTATATCACCTTCAGCTCAAGCAGGAATTTTCAGAAAAATCTGCTCCTATTAGGGACTAGCAGAAATGGGAAAGTTGGATATAGTATAGAAAAGAAATCTGGGGGAAATGGCAATGCTAGAGACAATTGAAAATTGAAAGAGAGACTCCAGGTTACAGAAATGTGAGGCTGTCTTTGGAGACAATCCCAGATACTGTAATTCTAGAAGAGCCTTTTCAAATACCTGTAAGATAAAAACTACAGTGATAGGAAAATGAAATCGGTTTTGAGGATGTGTGATACAGATTCATTCGTTGGTGTGGTAGTTCAGAAAGATTTCCCTTGAAAGCTACCACCCGGTTCAACTCTTAGCTTTACCCTGACAATACTGTCTTGCAACTGGGCCTACAAGTTCTCTGGTATACAAATTACAGACAAATTATTAAAGAAAGATTATATGTTTGTGTTGATCTTGCAGAAGTCTGTGTAATACCCCCATGGTTAAAATGAGAAGCTGAAAAAAATTTGTAGTATTGCTTTTCCAGAGCATTTTACAGAAAAACTTCATAGTTTTATCAGCAGCAAAATTATCAATTAATAGCAAATATATATGCAGATTATTTCATTTTCTTCCTTTGAAACCATGAATTTTTAAGAATGAAACCCTATCTTGATCTAAAAAAGAACAATCTTGACTTTCATGTTATATGAAGTGCTTTCTAATTCTACTTTGTGTATTTCCTAATATTTGTGACTTAATTAAGGTCATTACAGGTAGCCATTGATTTTTTTTTCAGAATGAGATCACCATTTAAAATGATTACTTCTGCTTTCCATAAATGCTTAATAGCATTCAACACTTCCTTTATCATTTAAAGCTGATATTGAGAAAACTTAAAATCTGTAAATCTATTGACAATTTAATTAAAATAATTAGCATGGTTTATTGGCCAAATTTAATATACCCTGTTTATTATTTTCCTTTTTCATTTGCATTCAACAGAGTACTATCAGTGGCAGTGCTTAATTATAATTCAGGATGGTCCTTCATTATTTAAACTTGTTGACATTTACTACTTGGAAAAGACATAGCTTTTCAAATAATATTCCAAATTATTGGGGCTACAGAAATGCATTCATGTGAAATATTGAACTGTTTTTCATTTCTCTTAGAAAAATTTCTATGAAATGTGGAGTTGGTTTACTTTCATTAGTTATTCCTACAAGGGCCCTTGTGTATACTCCTTGGATGCTCACTTGCTTTTTAAACCCGTTCACATAATTTTATTTTTTTCCCTTTTATGCAAAACCAAAAATCATGACAAAGAATTTGCTAGAGTGCTTATATTTTGGTTTGTTCATTTCTTTTCATTCTCCCTATATTTTATTTACATAGCAGTATTTCTTTTGGAAAAAAAAACCATTTCCAATTATTAACTAATTACTGACTTGAGAATTTTAAACTTTATTTTTTATTCTTTTTCTCTTTTTAAATTGAAGTATAGTTTTTTAAAATATTTATATTAGTCTTAAGTGTAGAACAAGGATTCAATATGTTTATAGATTATATATAGATATGATATATTTTACATAGTTATTACATAATAATGGTTATATTTCCTTGTGCTGTGCAAAATACTTGTTGCTTATTTTTTTTTACACATAGTAGTTTCTTTCTTTTAAATTACCAGCTGCACCTTTTTGGGCCAAAATCATGCAGATGGCGACTGTATCATGAAATTAAAGGACGCTTGCTCCTTGGAAGAAAAGCTATGACCAACCTAGACGCAAAATTAAAAAGCAGAGACATTACTTTGCCAACAAAGGTCCATATAGTCAAAGCGTGGTTTTTCCAGTAGTCATGTTTGGATGTAAGAATTGGACCAAAAAGAGAGCTGAGGGGCAGAGAACTGATGCTTTTGAACTTTGGTTTATTGGAGAACACTCTGAGAGTCCCTTTGGGAAATTGCAAGATAAAACCAGTCCATCCT
Source organism: Odocoileus hemionus (assembly GCA_020976825.1). Lineage (NCBI taxonomy): Eukaryota > Metazoa > Chordata > Mammalia > Artiodactyla > Cervidae > Odocoileus > Odocoileus hemionus. The sequence goes on along the minus strand of JAJLRB010005222.1, from coordinate 56,002 downwards.
AAGGAAAAATCAGTCCTAAATATTCATCTAAAGGACAGATGCTGAAGCTGAGACTCCAATACTTGGGACCCGATGTGAAGAACTGACTCATTGGAAAAGACCCTGATACTGGGGAAAGATTGAAGGCAGGAGGAGAAGGGGATGACAGAGGATGAGATGGTTGGATGGCAAACACCGACTCAATGGATGTGAGTTTGAGTAAACTCCAGGAGTAGGTGATGAAAAAGGGAGGCTGGGGTGCTGCAGTCATGGGGTCGCAGAGTCAGACAAAACTGAGTGACTGAACTGACTTATCTGATCTTGCACCTCCTCCTTCCTTTTCCCCACTGATCACCATAGGTTGTTCTCCATATCTCTAAGTCTGTTTTGTTTTGTTATATATTAATATATTTGTTTCTTTTACTTTTTAGATTCCACATATTAAGTGCTAATATACAGTACTTGTCTTTCTCCTTGTATGGCATAATACCCCTTTTGGTACATGTGTGTATGCACGTGTTAAGTCACTCAGGAGTGTGTGACTATTTGAAAACCCTACGGAATGTAGCCACCAGGATCCTCTGTCCGTGGATTCTCCAGGCAAGAACACTGCTGTGAATTGCCATGCCCTCTTCAGGGGTCTTCCAGACCTGGGAAACAAAACGCACATCTCTAATATCTCCTGCATTGGCAGATGGGTTCCTTACCACTAGCGCCACCTGGGAGGCCCCAGGTCCATCCATGTTGTTGCAAAGGACAGAGTTTAAATTTTCTTATGATTTATAAATATATGAGTTTTATCTATCTATATTCATCTATCTATCTTTTCTATCTATCTATCTATCTATCTTCATTCATCTGTTGATGGACACTTAGATTGCTTCCATGTCTTGGCATTGTACTAATACTGTTATGAACACTGGGGTGTATGTATCTTTTTGAATTAGTATTTGTTTTTTAGCAGTAGAAATGCTAGTTCATTGACAGTTCTACTTTTACTTTTTCAAAAAAACCCCATACTTCCCGGGGCCCTACACCTCGTACAGTCCATCACAGTGTATGAAGAATCCCTTTTCTCCAATCCTTGCCAGCATTTGTTATTTGTAGACTTTTTAAAAAATATAATTTATTTTTTAATTGAAGGATATTTGCTTTACAGAATTTTGATGTTTTCTGTAAAACCCTCAGCATGAATAAGCCATAGGTATACATATATCCCCCCCTTTTGAACCTCCCTCCCATCTCCTCCACATCCCACCCTCTAGGTTGATACAGAGCCCCTGTTTGAGTTTCCTGAGCCATACAGCAATTTTTATTGGCTATTTTACATATGGTAATGTAAGTTTCCCTATTACTCTCTCTATACACCTCAACCTCTCCCCCCCTCTTCCAAGTCCATAAGTCTATTTTTATGTCTGTTTTTCCATTGCTGCCCTGCATATAAAATCTTCAGTACCATTTTTTAGATTCCATATATGCATATATAGCATTAGTATACAATTATTTGTCTTTCTTTTTCTGACCTTCTTCACTCTGTATAATGGGCCCTCTAGGTTATCCACTTACTAGAACTGACTCATATGCATTCCTTTTTGTGGCTGAGTAATATTCCATTGTATATATGTACCACATTTCTTTATCCTTTCATCGGTAGATGGACATCTAGGTTGCTTCTATGTTCTAGTATTGGTAAAGGGTTTTCTGCAATAAGCAATGGGACCGTGTTATTTTCAATTTTTGTTTCCTCAGAGTATATCCCTAGGTGTGGGCTTGCTGGGTCATATTGGTGGTTTTATTCCTAGTTTTATTAAGGAATCTCCATACCGTCTTCCAGAGTGGCTGGATCAATTTACATTCCACCAACAGTGCAAAAAGGTTCTTTTTCTCCACACTCTCTCCAGCATTTATTGTTTGTAGACTTTTTGAGATGAACATTCTGACAGTGTGAGGTAACTCATTGTACTTTTGATTTGCATATTCTAATAATGAGCAATATTGGGCATCTTTTCTTGTGTTGTTAGCCATTTAATGTCTTCTTTGAAGAAATGTCGTTTAGTTCTTTTCCCCACTTTTTGATTGGGGTCTTTGTTTTTCGGGTATTGAGTTGTAAGAGCTGTTTGTATATTTTGGAGTTTAAAATCCTTTGCAGTTGTTTCATTTGCTATTATTTACTCCCATTCTGAGGGTTTTCCTTTTCACTTGCTTAGAGGTTTTCCCTTTACTGTTCAAAAGTTTTTAAGTTTAATTAGGACCCATTTGCTTTTTTTTTGTGTTTGTTTTCATTACTCTAAGAGGTGGGTCAAAAAAGGGTCTTGCTGTGATTTATGTCAAAGAATGTTCCGCCTATATTTTCCTCTAAGAGTTTTATAGTGTTTGGCCTTACATTCAGGTAGTTAATCCATTTTTATTTTATTTTTGTGTTCAGTGTCAGGGTTGTTTCTAATTTCATTCTTTTACATGTAAGCTGTCAGTTTTCCCCAGCCCACTTATTGGGAAAAGGATCTCTTTGCCACAATTTTATATTTTTGCCGCCTTTTTCAAAACTAAGGTACCCATATGTTCATGGGGTTTTTTTCTGGGCTTCCTATCTTGTTCTGTTGGTCTATATTTCTGTTTTTGTGCCAGTACCATACTGTCTTGATGACTCTGTTAGCTTTTAAGCTGTAGGTATAATTGAAAAGTCAAGAGGTTGGATATCCTTCCAGTCCTTATTCACTGTTCTTCTTTCTCAAGGACTGCTTTCACTATTAAGGGTATTTTGTGTTTCCATATGAATTTTGAAATTTTTTGTTCTAGTTCTGTGAAAGATGCCATTGGTAATTTGATAAGGATCACGTTGAATCTGTAGATTGCATTTGGCAGGATAGTCATTTCACAATTTGATTATTCCTACAAGGAACAAGGAATATCTCTCCATTGTTTATGTCATCTTAGATTTCCTTAATCAGTGTCTTATAATTTTCTGTGTACAGTTCTTTGTCTCCTTGGGTAAGTCTTTTCCCTAGATATTTTATTCTTTTTTTAAATTTTATTTTTTAATTAAAGGATAATGCTTTACAGAATTTTATTGTTATCTGTCAAATTCAACTTTGAATCAGCCATAGGCATACAAGTACCCTGTCCCTTTTGAACCTCCTCCCATCTCCCTCCCCATTCCCCCCCTGTAGGTTGATACAGAGCCCCTGTTTGAGTTTCCTGAGACATACAGCAAATTCCCATTGGCTAATAGATATTTTATTCTTTTTGTTGCAATGGTGAATGGGGTTGATTCCTTAATTTCTCTTTCTGATTTTTCATTGTTTGTATATAGAAATGCAAGTGATTTCTGTTTATTGATTTTTGTACCCTGCGACTTTGCTAAAATTTACTGATTAGTTTTAGTAATTTTTGATAGTGTCTTTAGGGTTTTCTATGACAGTATATGTCATCTGCAAACAGTGGGGAGCTTTACTTCTTCTGATCTGGATTCCTTTTTTTTTTTTCTTCTCTGATTGATGAAGCTAGGACTTCCAAAACTATGTTTTAATAATAGTGGTGAAAGTGGACACCTTGTCTTTTTCCTGATCTTAGGGAGATGCTTTCAGTTTTCACACTGAGAATAATGTTTGCTGTAGGCTTATCTTATATGACCTTTACTGTGTTGAGGTAGGTTCCTCTTATGCCATTTTTGAAGAGTTTTAATCATAAATGGGTGCTGATTTTGTCAAAGACTTTTTCTGCATCTATTGAGATTGCGTGCTGCTGCTGCTGCCTAAATCACTTCAGTCGTGTCCGACTCTGTGGGGACCCCATAGACGGCAGCCCACCAGGCTCTGCCATCCTGGATTCTCCAGGCAAGAACCCTGGATTTAGGCTGCCATTTCCTTCCCCAATGCATGAAGGGAAAAGGGGAAAGTGAAGTCGCTCAGTCGTGTCCAAACTCTTCCGATCTCATGGACTGCAGCCCACCAGGATCCTCTGCCTCATGGGTTTTTCCCAGGCAAGAGTACTGGAGTGGGTTGCCATTGCCTTCTCCCTATTGAGAATTTTCATATGTTTTTTTCTTTTAATTAGTTAATATTGTGTGTCACATTGATTGATTTGATATATTGAAGAATCCTTGCATCTCTGGAATAAACCCAACTTAATCATGGTGTATGAGCTTTCTAATGTGTTGTTGAATTCTGTTTGCTAAAATCTTGTTGAGGGTTTTTGCATCTATGGTCATCAGTGATATTGGCCTGTAGTTTTGTTTGTGTGTTGTCTTTTTCTGCTTTTGCTATCTGGGTGATGGTGGGCCCCGTATAATGAGTTTGGAAGTGTCCCTTCCTTGCAACTTTTTGAAAAAGTTTTAGAAGGTAGGCATTAGCTCTTCTCTAAATGTTGATAGAATTATCCTGTGAAGTCATCTGGTCCTGGCCTTTGGTTTTTGGGATTTTTTGATCACAGCTTCAATTTCAGTGGTTGTAATTGGTTGTTCATCATTTCTATTTTTTTCTGGTTCAGTCTTAGAAGATTGAACTTTTCTAAGAATCTGTCCATTTTTTTCCCGGTATCCATTTTATTGCCATATTGTTATTCTAATAGTATCTTATAATCCTTTGATTTTTGCATGCCTGTTATAGCCTTTTACTTTTTCAGTTTTAATTTTGTTGATTTTATTCTTCTTCTTTTTTTTTTGATGAATTTGGCTAATGGTTTGTCAAATTTTTTTTATCTTCTCAAAGAACCCGCTTTTAGTTTTTAAACTTTTCTATTGTTTTTTTAAATTTTTTTTTCATTTATTTGCTCTTATCTTCATAACTTCTTTCCCTTTTGCTAATTTTTTTTAAATGTTTTTCTTGTTTCTTGAGGTTGGATTGTCCTCTTAGGACTGCTTTTGGTGCATCCCCTAGGTTTTGAAATTGCTGTTTTTCATTGTCATTTGTTTCTGAAATTTTTTTGTTTTCCCCTTTTTATTTCTTCAGTAACCTTTGTTATTTATAAATGTACTGTTTAATCCTCATGTATTCATATTTTTACAGTTTTTTATTGTATTGATATCTAGTCTCATAGCATTGTGCTCAGAAAAAGATGCTTGATATTATTTCAATTTTCTTAATTTTACTAAGGTTGGTGCTGCTGAATTCTCTGTTTTTGCTTGCCTGAAAAAGCTTTGATTCCCCTTTTCAAATTGAATGGATCCTTGCTGAGTAGGTAATCTTGATTTGTTTTTCTCCGTTTCATCACTTTATGTATTATCCTGCCATTCCCTTCTGGCCCGGGAGTTTTTTGTTGAAAGAATCAGCTGGTATCCTTATGGGGATCCCCTTGTATGTTATTTATTTTTTTTCACTTGATGCTTTTCATATTTGCTCTTTGTGTTTTAATTTTGTTAATTTGATTAAAATGTCTCTTTGGTGTTTCCCTTGGATTTTCCTGTTTGGGACTCTCTGGGGTTTTGGAATTGTGTGACTAATTCCCTTTCCCCCTTTTAGGAAAAAATTTTTAGCTATTGTCTCCTCAAATATTTTCTCATGCCCCCTTTTCCCTTTTTTATTCTGCTTCTGGGATGTCTATTATTCAAATGTGAGTTTTTTAACATTGTCCCAAAGGGCTTTGAGGCTCTCCTCATTTCTTTTTTTAATTTTTTTTTGCTCTACTTCATTTATTTCCGCCATTTCTACCTTCCAGGTCACATATCCTTTATTCTGCTTCAGTTCCTCTACCCCTGGTTCCTTCCAGAGTGTTTTTTTAAAATTTTATTGTATTTTTTATTACTAATTGACCATTCTTTATTTCTTCTACCTTGTTAAACTTTCTTGTATCTTCTCAATTTTTGTGTCTAGTCTTTTATCTGTAATCCATTTGTTTTCAAGATTTGAATCATCTTTAATATCATTATTCTGAATTCTTTTTCATGTAGTTTCATATCACCTCCTCTTCTGTTTGGTTTGGTGGCTTTTTAAACATGTTCCTTCACTTGCTGGATTTTTTCTGCCTTTTTACTTTGTTTAGTTTGTTGTGTTTGGGGCCCCCTTTCTGCAGGCTGGAGAGTTGTAGTTTCTTTTAAATTTTTGGAGTCTCCCCCTGTGGGTGGGGTTGGACCAGTGGCTTTTCAAAGTTTCCTGGTTGGGGGAATTTCGTGTCTGTATTCTGGTGTGTGGAGCTGGAAATCTTTTCTCAGGAGTCCCAATATAGTGTCCAGTAGTGAGTTTTGGGGTATCTATGGATTTGGTATGACTTTGGGCAGCCTGTCTTTTTGTTCAGGGTTGTGTTCCTGTTTTGCTGGGGGATTAGCCTGGGTATCTTGCACTGGAGCCTGCTGGTTTTGGGTGGAGCCTGTCTCTGGTGTAGTTATGGAGATTTTTTGGTGGGCTCTTGTCTATTAATGTTCCCTAGGGTCAGAAATTCTATGATGGTACAAAGTTCTGGAGTTGTGCCTCCTATCTCTGGGTTTCAGTACCCTCTTACAGTAGTCTCAAGACTTCTCCATCCACACAGCAAGGGAAAAAAAAAAAAACTACTAGGTTAATGGGGGAAAACAACTCTCCACAGCCAGGAACCCCCAAAAGAAATTCACAAATCTATATAGACAATGAAAAGTGGGAGGAGGGAGAGAGAGGTGACCAGGAGGAGAAAAAGGGAGTGTAAAAAGAAAAGTGATTTAATTGAGCCAGTAATCAAATCCTTAAGAAAAAAATTGATACTAATATTACCCTCTAAAATTTGCAAAATTAATGACAAATACCAAAATGCAATATTTAAAAAAACCTACAATAGACATTAGACTGTCAAAATGCCATAGGGAAAAAAACAAAACAAAATCGGTCAAAAAAAAATAAAAATAATATGGAATTTGTTTTAAAAGTAAGGTTTTTTCTTGAAAGGTAATAGTAGTCTACAAATAATTTTAAGTTTAAAGGGAAAAATTAAAGAAAGTTAAAAGGAGAAAGTAATAAAGAACTAAAAATTAAAAAAATTAAAATAATAAAAAATATCCAGAACTTTTCTGGGCTGCTGGGGGCAGTTTGGAGCAATTTTTGTGTCAGATAGCCCTTTGTTACATCTTGTTCTTGTTCTCAAAGTCTCCCTTTGTCCCTTAAATGCACAGCTGCAGTTAACTTCGGGTTTTAATCTGTTGCACCTGTCACTTCTTTGCGGTTCCCCCTTGTTTCCTGAGTTTGGCCTCCTTGTTTGCAAGTCTCTTTAGTGTCTAAGCCTACCCTGACACAAAGGGGTGAAAGTGGCCACTTATTTGGTCTCACTTGCTAGCTGTGCTGTGGGGGAGGGAGGACACTGAAACAAACACTTCGGTCATGCGTGTGGGAACACTTGCAGTGGATGGGTTTACACTTGGGTTGCCAAGCCCAGGCATCATGCACTCCCTAATTCCAAGCCACTCAGGCTCTAGGGTAAATCCACAAGGGGACATTCCCAGATGGGCCATGTGTCTCATTTCACTTCCCCGGTCCAAGCCACTCAGGTTCCTGGGTGCAAGGCAAGGGCACAGTTCCAGGTGGGCCTTTCTCTCATGCACCTCCCAGGTCTAAGCCACTTGGATTCCCATTGCACTGTGAGGACAGTCCCAAGTGGGCCTGTGTCTTCTCAGAGAAGCTGGTCTCGATTGTGACACTTCAGGTAGATATGAACAGTCCAGGCTCCCAAAGGGCAGACATGGTTAGTGCTGGCAGCCTGCTCACAGCTTGGCGGGGGGTGCAGTCTCTGGGCTGAGATTGCATGGCCCCTTGCCTTCCACCTCTGGCTGTCACGCACCTGTCTCTCTTGCCTTTGGGTAGGAAGGGCCATAAATGGCAGCCGGCTTGTTCTCTTTCAGTATTCGATAGGGTGCAATCCCAGTGATTGTTCTGTGAGTGCACCAGGGGTCACAGTGTGGTGTTAGAGCCCTCCTGTAGGAAAGATCCTTTGTTTTTCTTTGTTTCTGGCATTCCATGGTTTGGGTTACTATGTCATGTTAGTCCTTCCGGGGTTTCTCAGGGCATTCAACCCTGGTTTTTACCCTAAGGATGATGAAAGCCTACACCTCCACACCCAACCCCTATTTTGTTTGTGGGCAGACAAGAGCACGTGAGCTGCTTCTCAGCTCGTAATTCTGTGGTGATTGTTTTTTGGGGGGGGGTTATGTTTCCCTCTGATATTCCAAAGTTCCCACTGACCCCACCTGTGGCAGTGTTTTCTACTGGTGGAAACTTCTTCTTCAGGGACTCCCCCCCCAGGACGGGTCTCTGCCCCTAAATCCTTTGTCTCTTTTTTTTGTCCCTTTTTCTTTTGTCCTACCTCATTTTGAAGTGATTTTGGGGTTGCCTTGGGTATCTGGAGTCCTCTGCCCGCGTTCAGAATTTGTTTTCTGGAAGTTGCTCCACACAGATAATCTTTTGATGTTTTTTGTTGGGAGAAAGTGATCTCCCCATCTATTTCTCGCCATTTGGTTTCTGCCTGTTTGTTGCTTTTTCTGTTTAAATATTGAATTATATGAACTGCTTATATATTTTAAATAGAAGGAAAGGAAACCCACTCCAGTACTCTTTACTGGGGAAAATCCATGGACGGAGGGAAATGATAGGCTATAGTCCATGGGGTCGCGAAGAGTCTGACACGACTGAGCAACTTCACTTCAATCAGTCTTATCATTTGCAAATATTTTCCCCATTCAGTAGGCTGGCTTTTGTTTTGTCAATGGTTTTCCCTTTACTGTGAAAAAGCATTTAGTTTAAATAGGTCCCCTTTGTTTATTTTTGCCTTTGCTTCTTTTGCTTTAAGGACAGGTCCAAACATATTCCTTTAATTTGTGTCAGTGTTTCTATCTATTTTTTCTTCTAGGTGTTTTACCATTTCTAGTTTTACATATAGATCTTTAATCTTTTTATTTTAGTTTTGCAAAGTGGGGTTGAGTTTCAGATGTATAGCATAGAAGTTTGATTATATATATATATTGCAAATGATTACCACATAAATTTAGTTAACATTCATTATCTCATATGGATGCAATAGAAGAAATGGAAGAAAAATTACCTTCATAATGAGAACTCAGTATTTACTAACAACTTTCATAAATCTCATACAGGTAGTAACTATAGTCATCATGCTGTAAATTACATCCTTTGTACTTATTTATCTTATACTGTTAGTTTCTCCCTTTTGATCATTTTCCCTCTAATTACCCCTCCCTCACTCTCTACCTCTAGTAACCACAAACCTTGTCTCTTTTTCTATGGGTTTTGTTGTTGCTTTTTTTTTTCTTTTTAGATTTCACATATTAATGAGATCATTTTTTTTGTCTGACATTCCACTTAACATAAAGCTTCAGGATCTATCCATATTGTCACAAATGTAGGATATCCTCATAATTGTTAATAGCTGAATAATTTCATTGTTATTTTATACCACAACTTCCTTGTTCATTCTTCCATCAATGGACACTTAGGTTGTTTCCATGTAACGGCTATTGTAAATAATGCTGCTATTAACATGGGGGTGCAGTGTCTTTTTGATGTTAGTGCTTACATTTCCTTTGGGTATATATTCAAAAGAAGGGGACTGCTAGATCATATGGTAGTTCTTTTTAATTTTGAGATCCTCAAAGTGTTTTCCACACTGGCTTTATCAATTTTTAACCCCCAAAATAGTGCACAAGGGTTCTCTTTCCCATATCCACATGGCCAGTTATTTCCTGTCTTTCTGAGAATAAAAACTCAAAGGGGTGTGAGGTGATAGCTCATGCTTTTGATTTGCATTTCTTTGAAGATTAGTGATGTTGAACATCTCTTCATGTATGCTTTGCCCATATATATGTCTTCTTTAGAAAATGTTATTCAGATCCTCTGCATTTTGTAAACAGATCAGTTTGGAGTTTGTTTTTTTGTTGTTTCCTGTTGTTTTCCTCTGATTTTTTTTTTTTTTTTTTTTTTGCTATTGAGTTGTATGAGTTCTTTATATATTTTGGTTATTAGCCCTTTATCAGATATATAGTTTGCAAGTGTTTTTCCTATTTGACAGGATGTCTTTTCACTTTTTTTTATTGTTTCTTTTTCTGTACAGAAAATTTTTAGCTTTTATATTTTCTTTTTTTTAAAATTTTTTTATTCTATTGCTTGTGCTTTAGATGTCAGATCCAAAAAATCATTGCCAAGACCCATTCAAGTTGCTTCTTCCCTATATTTTTTAGAAGTTTTATGATTTGAGTCCTATATTTAAGTCTTTAATGCATTCTGATTTGGGTTTAATGATGATGTAATATAGGGCTTACTTTCATTCTTTTCCATGTAATATCCAATTTCACCCTTTATTGAAGAGCTTGTCTATTTTCCAAATTTAGTGTTCTTGGCTCTATTGTCAAATATTAGTTAACAGTATGTAATTTCTGTTATCTCAATTTTTTCCATTGGTCAGTTTGTTTTTATGCCAGTACCATAATGTTTGATTACTATAGCTTTATTGTATAGCTTGAAATCAGGAAATGCTATGCCCCCTACTTTATTCTTCTTTCTCAGACTTTCTTTGGTTATTTGAGGTTTTTTGTGATTTCCTATAAATTTTAGGGGGCTTCCCAGGTGACTCAGTGGTAAAGAATCCACCTGCCAATGCAGGAGATGCAGTTTTTATCCCTGGATTGGGATGACCCCTGGAGAAGGAAATGGCAACCCACTCCTGTATTCTTGCCGGGGAAAAATCCCATGGACAGAGGAGCCTGGCAAGCTACAGCCCAAGGGATTGCAAAAGAGATGGGCACGACTTATCACTAAACAGTGAAAATAAATTTTAATCTGTTTTTGTTAATTTCATCTTTGGTTCATTGACTATTAAGGTGTTTTCATTTCCACATATATACGAATTTTCTAGCTTTCCTTCTGTTGTTGATTTTTAGTTTCATACCATTGGTCAGAAAATTTTACCTGACATAATTTCAGTCTTTTGTTATGCTGAGACTTGTTTTGCTACCTAACATTTGCTACTTAACTATTCAGTGTGTGCTTGAGAATAGTGGGGTTTTTCTTCTGCTGTTGAAGGAATATTCTGGGTATATCTGTTCAGTCCATTTTGTCTAAAGTATGTTTAGGTCTGATGTTTTCCTTTTATTAATTTTTTTTCTGTATAAATCTATTCATTGTTAAAAGTGAGGAGATGAAGTCCCCTATTATTGTTTGTTGCCTACTACCTCTTTTGATTTGTTAGTATGTGCTTTTTTATATTAAGTTACTCATATTAGGTGCTATATTTACAATTGTTATGTTTTTGTGAATTGATCCCTTTATCATTATATAAATGACCCCTCTTTGTCCTTTGTTCAGTTTTTGACTTAAAGTTAACTTTGTTGATATAAGAGTAGGTATCCTGCTCTCCATTTGTTTTCATTTGCATGGCATATTGTTGTTTCTTCAATTTGAGCCCATATGTGTCTTATAAGGGTTCAGTGAGTCTCCGTAGGCGCATATAGCTGGACTTCTCTTTTTAGCCATTCAACTACTTTGTGCCCTTTGGAATAGGAATATTAATCCATTTACATTTAAAGTAATTATGATAAGTAAGTACCTGCTATGCCCTTTCCCGATAATTATTTTCTGGTTTCTTGTAGTATCTTTGTTCCTCTGTTCTCTTGTAATCTTCTTTTTTGAGTTGATAATTTTCTGTAGTGATAAACTTTGATTTTCTTTTTTGTATATCTATTCATTTTTGTTTTGTGGTTATCCTAGGGGATAGTTGAAAAAATCTTATGATATTTTTAATGATTCTTTTTTGATTGTCTTCTATTTAAACTCTCTATTGAATTCTTTGGTTTAATCATTGTATTATTCAGCTCTAAAAAATTTCTTTTTTCTTTCTTTCTTTTTTTTTTACTATTTTTACTTCTTTATTGGTCTGTTTTGTTCTTGTATTGTTTTGCTGATGTGGTTAAATTGTTAACTTGGGGTTTTCTGAGCATCTTTAAACAATTATTTTGAGTCTTTGTCAGGAAAATTCTCTATCTCATTTTTTGGGTCGACTGGAAATTTATTATATTCTTTTGGTAGAATCATGTTTCCCTGATTTTTAATGGTATCTATAGTTTTTGTGTATGTCTCTTATTTAAAGAAGCAGTCACTTCTAAACTTTATGGACTGATCTTGGAAACAGAAGTCTTATTGTGGGTGGGGGCATGATGGAGTGTACTGTGAACCGGGAAATCTAATGGTATGGGCATCAAGTGCAGAAGTTTTTGGGTGGCACCAAGACAGTGGGGGTTAGTTCATTGACTGAAGCCATTGAGGTCCACAATATCCACAACTTCATGGCCCTTTGGCAAACATTAGGGGGGGAACCCTGAATCTGCAAGGACTATTGGGAAAAATCAGTAGCATCTCCAGGTCCAGCAGGTAAGGGATTGGAGCAAGAAGCTGTAGGGTCAAACCAATGATATGTACACATAGCACAAGTGACAATTGTAGTAGTAGATGCTTGTTGAAAACATAGTTGTGGCAGCCAACACAGGCAGCAACTGCAGGGCCAAAATTTCAGTTATACTGGCTGTTGTGGGGACCCTGTCTGTCAGCATGCACTACTATGGCTGCTGGGGCTCACACTGGAGCATGAAAGCAGAGGCCAGTGATAGGGGTTGAGCTGGGCAGGTGCACTTTTGGAAGAGCTAGCGCAGGTGAGTGCAGGCTTAATGTCAGAGACAAAAAATAAGGGCCCGATCTTAGCCCACTAGCAGTATCAGGAGCCCTGGATGTCAGTATGCTCTCCGGTGGGTGCACAGTCCCTCCTGTGGGTCAGGTACATCAAAATGGAGGTCAGTGATGGTGTCAGACTGATGATGTGCAATCATGGCTTTGGAAGAACTAGCCCCAGGGAAAAGCATGGTAGTGGGAGTCAGCTACACAAGTGTAGGAGGCATTTGCACTCATGTAGCCTCAAAGGCCTGGGATGGCTGCTGATGTGGTTTCTGGGCTCTGGTAGGGGTATGAGGGCAGAGAGTGAGTAAGGACTCAGATGATGGTTGATAAACAAATGCAGATACATGCAAAGTGAAAACCAGTAAAATCTGCAGGAAGTCCACAGTGGCTGTACTGTCCATTGCTTCTTCGTGTCAAAGCTGCTGGATTTACCTACATAGCAAAATCACTGGAAATGACAAAAAACTTCTGCTGCATTGTGCTAAGGTAATGCCTGGTTTTCTTCCCTTTTCCTGGCTGTCTGTGTACATTCACATTTGATGGTCTTGGTGGAGTGAAACCAAAGTGGGCCCTTCATGCAGTGTCCTAAAAGGCTGGAGAAACTGGTTGCTCATCCCATTCTTCTGTTATCTAGTAGGACAACTGTTTCTAGCTTGAGTTTCTCCTTTGGTGCTGAGCGATTTTTTTTTGTGTGATTATTCTCAAGTATTATGCTTCACTGTGTTAGTCAAGTTTCTTAAATGAACTCCAGAGCTCCAAGATGGCAGTTTTTTTCATTGATATAGTTTAATTATTGATCACTTATGGGGATGGGGGTTGGGTTCTCCTACTATTGCCATCTTGGTGACATAATTTCTCTATACAGCCCTTTTGAGTTCAATCTTTTTAGGGTCTTTTGGGTCTCATGTATTGGATATCTATTTCTCCTCCATTTTTTAAATCTTCAGTCTTTGCTTTAAATAGATTTTCTATTCCTTTTTCCTATTGTTTTGATATTCCATAAATCCTGTAGGCTTTCTTCTCTCTAAATTTTTTTTTCTTTTTGTTTATCTAGATAATTTCAAACGACCTGTTTTCAAGTAATTGATACTTTTTTGCTTGGTCAAGTTTGCTCTTGAAGCTTTCTATTAAAATTTTCATTTTTTTATATATTTAAGCTCTAGAATTTCTGTGTTTTTTAAAAAATATTTCTATTTCTTTGATGAACTTTTTTTCCTTGTTTCCTAATTTCCTAGTTGTCTGTTTTGTAGTTTACTGAATTCTTTAAGAGAATTATTCTTAATTTTTTCTCAGACAGTTTTTAATTTTCCTTCTTTAGGGTCAGTTATTGGAACTTTAATTATTTTCCCTTTTAGTGGTATATGTTTTCCTGATTCTTCATGATCTTTGTTTCCCTTGCTTTGGTGTCTGCACATTGATAACATAGTCTCTTCTTCCAGGTTTTTATGGATTTATTTAAAAAGGAAAATACCTTCATCGCCAGTTCATTTTGGGGGTTTACTGGACAGGATAGCTGTTGCCCCCACAAACAGGCAGGTTTTTCTATCAGGTTCTCTAGCTGGGTGAAGTCCATGCTGAGTTCATGGGTTTGAGAGTGTCACTTTCTAGGTCCACAGCTGGTGGGCTTGCTTTTGGGTCAATATTTAAATGAGACTATTGTGTAGAACCCCTGGTTGTGTAGGACTGCTGGCTGTGCTGCACAGGACCACTAGCTGGAATCAGCAAGGATTTCACACTGTGTTTCTGAAACTGTCAGGGCAGTGCCACTGGTTGGACTATTCAATTGGGCAGAGCTGCAAGCTGGTTCAGAATTGCTTATTCTAGTGGGGTCTCAGGCTACGTCTCCCAGTTGGACATGCCACTGGCTAGACTCTGTGTTTAGACAAAGCAGCAGGCAGGGTTTGACAAGAAGATAAGGACTTAAAGGATTTTTTGTCTTCTTATGAGGGGATTAGAGTTAGAAAAAAACCTAAGTCACCATCTCAATTTTTGGCACCACATGCAAAATGTGTGTTGAAATAATGATGAAATTATAATTTGGGAAAAACTTGCCCTCAAAAGTTAGGAAGTCAGTCTGGATCTAAAAGTGAGGATATAATTCAGAAATAAATAGAAAAATCCAGATTTGAATTTGAGATAGCTTCCTAAAACTGAGCTAGAGAGTTTGTATTACTTTGCTATGTACACTAAAGATGAGCTTCTTAAATCCATCTATTCGCCTCACTTTTCCAAACTAGAGATATTGGAATCCTTTAACTCTTGACAATTATATAAGGATAAAGATGTGACCTGGGAATTGAGGGATGGTGATAGCAAATGTTTATGATCAAATTTTATTGGTGTTGCTATTATCAGTGATACTTGCAAATTTTTTTTCTTCTTAATCTATATAACTTTTGATTGGGAAATAGAAATGTTTGACCCACATGTGCTTCTTTGTGTTTAACGATTCTTTATTCACTATTAATTCCACACAACAATCCTCAGAGTCAAAGTAGAAAAGAAGAGCAGAGGGCATGCTATATAAGCTCTTACCCATCCATCTCCTCACTCCTCCTCAGGTGCAAATACTACAGCAAGACACTTCTGTGGTTGGGGGGAAGAATGGGCAAGTGAATGTATCTAAAGCAAAAGCTGGACTTGCACATTAAGTGTTTACAAGACCTCAGGAGATGTTTTGTTTTCTTTAAGACCCAAAAGGCTTTGCTTTGTTTTCCTTACTTTAAAGTAGGCAAATGATAGCATATGCGTCTCTTATCTTAGTAATCTTGATAAAAATGTGCAATTTTCTATTAAATGCAAATTTTTTATATATTTTACTTATTTCATCATGTTTGTTGTTGTTCAAATATTCTATAATCTTGTTGTTGTATGTTCTCAATGTATCTATTTATAAATTGATGCATGAAGGAGTCCATTACAGTGGTGAATTTTCCAGTTTTACCTAATATTCCAGCAGTTTTGCTTTATATATTTTAAAATCATGTTGATAGGTAGGTAAAGTTTGGCCATTATCCTATTTCCCGCTTAACAGTTATATCACTATCAATAACAGTACCTATTTGTACTGCTTAATGATCTTTACCACAAAATTCAATTTTGCCTAAAATGTGAAATGCCAAGCTGGATGAAATCAAGCTGGAATTAAGGTTCCCAGGAGAAATCCAAATTTAACCTCAGATATGCAGATGACACCCCCCTTATGGCAGAAGCAAAGAAGAACTAAAGAACTCTTGTGAAAGTGAAAGAGGAGGGTGAAAAACCTGGCTTCAAAAAACTAAGATCATGGCATCCATTTCCCATCCTTCAAGGCAAATAATTGGAGAAAATGGAAATAGTGACAGACTGATTTTCCTGGCTCCAAATCACTGTGGACTGTGATTAAAGCCATAAAATTTAAAGTGCTTGCTCCTTGGAAGAAAAGCTATGACCAACCTAGACAGTGTATCAAAAAGCAGAGACATTACTTTGCCAACAAAGGTCCATCTAGTAAAGGCTACAGTTTTCTCATAGTCAAGTATAAATGTGGAATTGCCCATAAAGAAGGCTGAGCACCAAAAAATTGATGCTTTTAAAACTGTGGTGTTGGGGGAAGACTCTTGAGAGTCCCTTGGACAGAAAGGAAAATCAAACAGTCAAATCTAAAAGAAATCAACCCTGAATATTCATTGAAAGACTGATACTGAAGTTGAAACCCCAAATTTACTTTGGCCACATGATGCGAAGAGCTGATCATTGGAAAAGATCTGATGCTGGGAAGTTTGGGAAGGCAGGAAGAGAAGGGAGCAACAGAGGATAGAGGGTTTAGATGGCATCGTCAGTTCAATGGACATGAGTTTGAGCAAACTCAGGAGTTAGTGAAGGACAGGGAAGCCAGGCATGATGCAGTCCATGTGGTTTGCAGTCAGACACACTGAGCGAACTGAACAAAAACAAAATTTTTAGCACTATCTGGTATTTAGGGGTTCTTGATATCTATGGTTTTCCCTGACAACTCATTGGTGAAGAATCTGTCTGCCAAAGAGGAGACCCTGGTTCAATTTTGGGTGTGGGAAGATCCGTGGAGAAGGGAAAGGCTACCCATTCTCCTATTCTGGCTTTGGAAATCATGGACTGTATAGTCCCTAAGATCACAAGGGTTGGGGCACAACTGAGCGGCTTTCACTTTCACTTCATTTTACTGGTATTTTTTTTACATATTCAATTTTGCTAATCTATGTCATTTTGTTTTGATATCTCTTATAAATTAGCAACGTGTGGGTTTTTATTTTATTTTCTTGCTTTTTTCTAATATGACAGCTGTTGGCTTCCAAATAAAAGGGGAATTTTTTTTTATTCTATTTTTTTTCAAAGCAATATATACTACAATAAAGATGAAATTGAATTGCTGACAAAACACTCATAAAAAATAAACATCCTGAGTTTCTGTTGCCTCTTCCATTTCTTCACTTTAAAGGCTTCTGTTTTATTTTCAGTGGTAACATCTTTACGTCTACGTAATATATTGCAATTTTTTTTATTTATAGGCTTTGGACATCCTCTTTTATGACAACAATGAAAATCTAGGTCACACTTCCCTTTTTCAAAGTTTAAATCTTAGTTCTTATATTTTGCTCAATCTTTATCTAAATAGGTGTATCTATCATTATTCATTAGTATTATGTTGAAAAGAAATTGCCATTTTATAGTTCAAAAATAGTTAAGTATCAGCAAATTCATGTGGGTTTAGCTTCATAAAAATAAGTAGCAGTGTTCTCGTCTTTTCTTTCATGCTTTCCCCCATTCCTACTTTTAACCTTTATTAGCTGTATTTTATCTTGACATCTTGAAAGTTACTAATGTTTTTTTTAAAGTTACAAATTATAACTAACATTCCTTGCTATGTGTTCAGTTCAGTTCAGTCACTCAGTGTGTCTAACTCTTTGTGACCCAGGACTGCAGCACGTCAGGCCCCTGTCCATTACCAACTCCCAGAGTTTACTCAAACTCTTGTCCCTTGAGTTGGTGATGCCATCCAACCATCTTATCCTCTGTCATCCCCTTCTCCTCTCGTTCTTCAATCTTTCCCAGATTCAGGGTTTTTCTTTTCTTTCTTTCATTTATTTTTAATAGTTGGAGGCTAATTACTTTAACCATATTGTAGTGGTTTTCCCATACATTGACATGAATCAGTTATGGATTTACATGTGTTCCCCATCCTGATCCCCCTCCCACCTCCCTCCCCATTCCATCCCTCTGGGTCTTCCAGTGCATCAGCCCTGAGCACTTGTCTCATGGGATCAACCTGGACTGGCGATGTGTTCACATTGATAACATACGTGTTTCAGTGCTATTCTCTCAGATCATCCCACCCTCGCCTTCTCCCACAGAGTTCGAAAGTCTGTTTACACATCTGTGTCTCTTTTTCTGTCTGCATATAGGGTTATCATTACCATCTTTTAAAAATTTCCCATTTATATGAAATTAGTAACTTTTTTGGGGGTTTATTTTTTCGGGGTTTTCCTTCACTCTGTTTTTGGGAAACTCCAGTTTCATCCATTAAATTTAAAAACGGGTTCAAATGTATTCTTTTTAAGGGCCCTGGTTTTTTTTCCCATTGTGAAATATGTCCCCAACTTCTTTTTTACCCTTTGTTGCTGAGGGGGCCCCAAAGGTTTGTTCCCAATTTTCCTGGCTATTAAAAAACTTTTCTGTGTTGAACATTTGGGTACAGGTTGTCTTTTTCAGATCGGGTTTTCCTTTGGGGGTATCCCAAAGGAGGGGGGTTGCTGGCTTATTGGTTGCTCTTTTTCCCGTTTTTAAAAGGAACCCTCCCCCTTTTTCTCTTTTGTGGCTGTTTAAAAATTTTTGGCTTTCCCCCCAAACAGTATAAGGGGTTCCTTTCCCAAAACCCCTCCCCCGCAGTTATTGCTTTAAAAATTTGGATAGCAGCTTTCTGGGGGATGTAATGGTATCTTGTGGTTTTGATTTGCTTTTCCGGTTAAAAGTGATTTTGGGCCCATATTTTGGGGGGTTTGTTTAGCCATCTTATGTTTTTTGGGAAAATTTGTCTTTTTGGGGAAAATTTCTTTGGTCCTTTTTTTAAAATGGGTAAATTTATTTTTCGGGGATTTGCTGTAGGAGTTGTTGGGATATTTTTGGGAAAATTTTCCTTTGTTTTTGTTGTTTATTTCCCTTTTTTTTTCCCCCTTTGGTGAAGGTTTGTTTTTTTCACCTTCTTGTAGCTTCCTTCTTTTGCAAAAAAGTTTTTTAAATTTTTCATTGGGGTCCCATCTGTTTATTTTTGTTTTTTTTCCCGTATTCTGGGGGGGGGGTCATAGAAGATCCTGTGTGCTTATTTTTCCCCTGAGGTTTTTCCCTATGTTCTCCTTAGGAGTTTTTTTTTGGTTTTCTGGGTTTTTCATTTAGACCCTTAATCCATTTTGAGTTTATTTCTGTGTAGGGGGGTTGGGAAAATTTTTTGTTTCATTTTTTTAACAAGGGGGGTTGCCGTTTTCCAGCCCCAAATTTGGGGTTGTTTTTTTCCCAATTGTTTACTTCCCCTCCTTTGCCCAGAGTTTAAAGGTTTGTCCATAGGAAAGTGGATTTATTTTCTGGGTTTTATTTTGTTCCATTGATCTATTTTTTTGTCTTTGTCCCAGTACCTTACTGCCTTGTTGACTGGGGCTTTGTTTTTGGGGTTTGAAGTCGAAGGTTTGGTTTCCCCCAGTTAAATTCTTCTTTTCAAAAATTGCTTTAAATTTTACAAGGTTTTTTTTTTTGAAATTTCCTTTCTTTTTTGTAAAATTTTTTTGCTTTAGTTCAAATAAAAAATTTCCTTTGGGGTAGTTTTGAGTGGGATTGTTTGGGAATTTTTTGGTTTGGTTTTGGGGTTTAATTTATATTCCTTTTCAAACATTGTTATTTCCCAACCCATAAAAAGGTTTTTTTCTCCATCTTTTTGGGGCCTCTTTGATTTTTTCATCGGGTGTTTGATATTTTTTTCATATAAAAGGGTTTTTGTTTCTTTAGGTAGTTTACTCCCTAAGTTTTTTATTCTTTTTGTTTGAAAAGGGAAGGGGTTTTGGGCCCCTTTAAATTTTTCCCCTTTCCCTGTTTTCTAATTGTTAGTGTATAGGAATGAAAGGGGAAATTTGTGTTTTTAAAATTTTTATATCCTGAAAATTTTTTTTAATTCAGGGATTAGCTCTAGTAATTTTTTTGGTAGGGTTTTTTGGGTTTTTATGTAGAGGATAAAGTAAATTGCAAGCGTGGAGGTTTTACTTTTCTTTTCCTTCTGGATTCCCTTTTTATTTCTTTTTTCTGCTTTTGATTCTGTGGCCAAACTTCCAAAACTATTTTGAATAGTATTTGGTGTGAGGGGGCAACCTTATTTTTGGGCCTGTTTTTGGGGGAAAAATGTTTTTCAATTTTTCACCTTTGGGTTTAATGTTTGCGGGGGGTTTTGTATATAGAGCTTTTTTTATGTTGGGGGTATGGTTCCCCTTTTTCTGCTTTCGGAGGGTTTTTTATCTTAAATGGATTTTGATTTTGTCAAAGGTTTTTTCCTGCTTCTAAGAGTAATCTTTATTTTTTAATTTTTTTTTTTTTAAATTTGGGTTTAATGTGGTGTATTCATTAAATTGATTTGTGAATTTTTAAAAAGAATCCTTGTTTTCCCTGGGAAAAAGGGCCCCATTTGGGCCCCTTTTGTTGCTTTGGTCTTTTTAAATAGGGAAATTGGTTTTGTTTGCTAGAATTTTGTTTAAGGTTTTTTGCACCTTTTGTTCATCAGTGATATTGGCCTTTTAGTTTTCTTTTTTTTGTTAATCTTTGTTGGTTTTGGGTTTTTGGGGGATGGGGGCCCCTTTTTAAAATAAAAAATTGGAAGTTTCCCTTTCTTCTCCCCAATTTTCGGGAATAGTTTGGTAAATGGGTTTTTTTAACTCTTCTCAAATTTTTTGGTAAAATTTCAGCTGTGGGGGTTTTTGGGGCCTTGGATTTTTGGGTTTGCGGGAAAGGGTTTTTGGGTTTACTTTTCGATTTCCTTTTGCTTGTGATGGGTCTGTTAAGATCTTCTTTTTCTTCCGGGTTCGTTTTAAAAAATTTAAAAATTTTTTCTAAAAAATTTAAACCCAATTTTTTCCCAAATTTTGGTCCTTTTTTACTGACATAGGCTGGGGTTTTTGGGTTGTTCTTATGACCCTTTTGTTTTTTAAGATTTGTTGTTATGATCTCCCCTTTTTTTTTTTTCAAATTTTTTTTGATTTTGTTCTTCCCCCTTTTTTTTTCTTGATGGGGTTGGCAAAGGTTTGTCAATTTTTTTTTATCTTCTCTTTAACCTTTTTTTGGCTTTTGTTGATTTTTGTATGGTTTTCCTTGTTTTTTTTCCCATTTATTTCTCCAAAATTTTTTAAAGTTTTTTTTTTCCTTTTCTACAAAACCCCGGGGGTTTCTTCTTTTTCTTCCTTCTTATTTGTTTTTAGGGGTAGAGTTGGTTTTTTTTTTGACTTTGTTCTTTTTTCTTAAAGGTAAGCCGAAATGCAAATAAACCTTCCCCCTTTGCACGCTTTTACGTGTCCCATGGTTTTTGGGTTATTTTTGGTTTTCATTTTCTTTGTTTCTATGCATATTTTTTTTCTTTTTTTGATTTCCTTCCTGAGTTTTTGGGGTTATTCAAAAGCAGTTTTTTTGCCTCCAATTTTAAAATTTTTTAATAATTTTTTTCCCCTGTAATTGGATCTAATTTATTTGCATTATGGTCGAAAAGTTTGGGGGAATGATTTTTTTTTTTTTTTAAAATTTCCCAAGGGCTAGTTTAGGGGAAAAAGGATGTGATCTATTCTGGGGAAGGTTTCCCGTGTGCATTTGAAAAAAAGGGTGAAATTAAATTTTTTGGGGGAAATGTCCTAAAAGATATAAATTTAAGTCTAGCGGTACCATTGTGCCCATTTAAAGTTTGTGTTTCCTTGTTATTTTCTTTTTAGTTGATCTATCCTTTGGTGTGAGGGGGGTATTGAAGCCCACACACTATTGTTATGCTATTGTTATTTCACCTTTCTTCTTGTCAGCAATTGCCTTACATTTTTCGGTGCCCCTATGTTGGGTGCTTTATTTATTAATTTTTTTTTTAATCTTTTTCTTGGTTTGATCCTTTTGATAAATTATGTAGTGTCTTTTTTGGTTCTTTTCCACCCTTTATTTTAAAGTCTATTTTATCTGATTATGCATAGAAATGAAAATTAAAAACCACAATGAGGTACCATTAAAAGCCATCATGAGGGTGCCATCCAAAAGTCTACAAGAATAAATGTGGAGGGGGTGTGGAAAAAAGGGAACCCTCTTACACTTTTGGGTGGGAATGCAAACTATTTAAAAGCTGCTTTGGGAGAACAGTGGGGGAATTTCTTAAAAAACTGGAATTGGGAAACCTGCCATATGCCCCAGCAATCCCATTCTGGGCTTCACACTGGGGAAAAACCAGATCCTTAAAAAGGACACGTTTTGCCAAATTTTCATCGCAGCCTGTTTATAATAGTTTTGACAGGGAAAGGGCAACCAATCCCCATCAGCAAAAAGAAGGGGATAAGAAAATGTGGGACTATTCCCCATGGAATTTTACTCAATCTTTTAAAAGAATTCATTTGAATCAGTTCTAATGAGATGGGATGAATACTGGAGCCCAGTTATAACAGACGCGAAGTAAGCCAGCAAAGATAAAGACCATTACATGACATACTACCACATATATATGGAATTTAGAACAGGGGGAAAGATGGTAACGATAACCCTAATAGCAAAACAGAAAAGAGACACAGATGTATAGAACAGACTGTGGGACTCTGGGAGAAGGCGAGGGTGGGATGTTTCAGGAGAACAGCATTGAAACATGTATATTATCTTAGGTGAAACAGATCACATAGCCTAGGTTGGTAACATGAGACAAGTGCTCGGGCCTGGTGCACGGGAAGACCCAGAGGGATCGGGTGGGAGAGGGAGGTGGGGAGGGGGGTGACTGGGGATGGGGAATACATGTAAAATCCATGGCTAATATTCTATTTCAATGTATGTTTACACAATAACTACTGTAGTGATGTTTAAGGTAATTAGCCTCTCCAACTAATAAAAAAAATGTGCAAAAATAAAAAAAAAAGAGAAAATGGAAAAAGAAAGTCAAAATTATTAAAAAAAATAAAGTCTATTTTACTGATATGAATTTGAACTTGCTTTTTTTTGGTCCCCATTTGCATAAAAATTTTTTTTTCCCAGCCCTTCATTTTTGTCTTTATGGGGTCCCTTGTTTTGATGTGATTCTTTGTAGACAGCATATATAGGGGTCTTGCTTTTGTTCCATTCACCCAGTCTTTGCCTTTTGTTTGGGACTTTTAAATTCCATTTAATTTAAGGTGGGTTATTGAAAAATTTGGTAAAATTTTGCCATTTGCATTTTTTTTGGGTTCACGTTCATACAACCTTTTGTGTTTCCTATTGGGGAAGACCCTTTAGCATTTTTTTTGAAGGCTGGTTTGGTGGGGGTTTAAATTCTCTCGCTTTTGTTTTGTCTGTGAAGTTTGAATTTCCCTTAAATATCTAAAAGGAGTCCTTGGGGGTTTACTGAAAATCTTTTTTTGTAGGTTATTCTTTTTCATTACTTTAAGTTTTGTCCTCCCATTCCCTTCTCGCCTAAAAGGTTTCTATTGTTTGATCGCTGTTACCTTAGGGGAAACCCCCCTTTGTGTTTTTTTTTGTTGTTTTTCCTTGCGGGTTTTTTAAATTTTTTTGTTCTTTTTTTTTGACTTTTTTAAATTTAAATTTAATAATTTTTTTTTTTTTTCCCTTGCTGTTTTTAATATTTGTTTTTTGTGTTTGATCTTTTTTAAATTTTTTTTTATTTATTTTTTTTTTAGTTGGAGGCTAATTACTTCAAAATATTTTTAAGTGGTTTTTTTTATACTTTTGCTTGAATCAGAAATTTTTGTTTCTTTGTTAATTTATTAATTTGTGTCTTGGGTGTTTGGGGCCTTTTTTTTTACCCTTTTTGGGAAATTCTGGGTTTCTTGGACTTGGGGGCCCTTTTCCCTTCTCAATTTTGGGGAAATTTTTTTTCAGTTTTATCTCCTCAAGTATTTTCTCAGGGCCCTTTTTCTTTTTGTCTTTTTTTTTGGGGGCCTTCCTATGATTTGAATTTTGGGGGGTGTTTTATTGCCCCAGAGTTCCTTGAGGTTGTCCTCATTTCTTTTGATTCTTTTTTTTTTTTCCTCTGTATTCATTTTTTTCCCACCATTTTCTTTCTCCCTCATTTCCCTATAATTGCCTCCTTTTAATCTACTTTTGGTTCCCCCCAGAAGTTTTTGATCTCATTTTTTGGCTTTTTCATTTGTTTTGCTTTTTTCCTTTTTTAAATTTTACTTTTTTAAATTTTTCTAGTTTGCTTGTTAACTTTTCTTGCATCTTTAAAAACCTTTTTTCCCCATTTTCTTTTGTCTGTGACCCCCAATTTGGGTTTTTCGTTTTTGGGATCATTTTTTCTCATTTTTCTAAATTTTTTTTTGGGAGTTTCCCCATCTCCCCCTCTTTTTTTTGGCTTGGGGGGCATTTTTCATTTTTCTTTACCTGCTTGAAAATATCTCGCCTTTTCTTTTTATTTAGTTTGGCTTTTTTTTGGGGGTGGTTTTTTCTGAAATTCTGGTGTCTGTGGTTCCTTTTTATTGTGGGATTTACCCCCAGTTGGGGGTTGGATGATTGGCTTTTTCAAGTTTTCCGGGTTTTGGGGAAGGGGCTTGTTTTGGTTTTGTTCTGATGGGTTTTTGACCCGGGATTTCTTCTCTCTGGGTGCAATGGAGGGGCCCCAAGTAGTAAATTTTTGAGATGGGTTTTTGGGGTTTTTTGGTCGGGACTTTGGGGGGCCGGGATATTGCCCCTCAGAATCGGGGTCTTTTCAAATGAGTAAGCTCTTTGCATGAGGGGGCCCAAAAATATTGGATTTTCAGCTTCAGCTCGGTCCTTCCAGTGAACCCCCAAGGACTGATCTTTTTTAGGAGGTGGCGGGAAATCCCCTTGCAGTCAAGGGACTCTAAAGAGTTTCCCCAAAACACCACATTTTCAAAGCATAAATTCTTCAGTGCTCAGCTTTCTTTTTTGTCCAACTCCCATCCATACATGCTACGGGAAAAACACCTACCCGGACTAGATGGACCTTTTTGGAAAAGTAATGTCTATGCTGTCTAGGTTGGTCAAAAACTTTTTTTTTCCAAGAAGAAAGCACCCTTTTTTATTCAGGCTGCAATCCCAAATCTGCAGTGATTTTGGAGCTACAAAAATCCCCAGTCTGCCACTGTTTCCATGTTTCTCATAAATTTTTGCCAGGGAATTAGGGGAGGGGTTGCCATGATGTTTATTTTTCTGAATGTTGAGCTTTAAGCCAATTTTTTCACTCTCCTCTTTCGTTTGCATAAAAGGGGGCTCTTTGGGTCTTCTCTTTCTCCCTAAGGGTGGTGTCTTCCCCCCATCGGGGGGTTATGATATTTCCCCCGAAAAATTTTTTTTAATTCCGCTTGTGCTTCACCCAAACCCCAAACCCCTTTTAAATGATTTTCTCGCATATAATTTAAAATTAAGAAGGGTGACCATATACGCCTTGATGTATCCATTCTTTTTGGAAAACCAGTTTTGGTGCCAGGGTTCCTTTTAAAAACTGTTGCTTCCTGTTCTCCCATGCAAAAATTTCTCAAGAGAGGATCAAGTGGCCTGGTTTTCCCCACCCTTTTTCAAAATTTTCCCACGTTTTTTTTTGGATCCCACAGTCAAAGGATTTGGATAGTCAATAAAGGGGAAATAGATTTTTTTTTTGGAAAACTCTCTTGTTTTTTTCAAATGATCCAGGGTTTTGGGAAAAATTTGGGTCTCGGGTTCCTCTCCCTTTTCGAAAACCGTTTTGGACATCGGGAAAGGTTCATAGTTCACATTTTGGTTGAAGCCGGGGTTTAGAAAATTTCAAAGATTACTTCAAAAGCTTTTTTTGTGGGGTTGAGTGCAATTGTTTTGGTAGGTCTGGTTTTCTTTGGCACGGGCCTTTTCTTGGGGAAATTGGGAATGAAAACGGTTTTTTCCCGGTTTTACCGTGGCCACTGCTGATTTTTTCCAAAAAATTTTGCGGGGCTTTTGAGTGAAGCACTTTCACGCATTTTTCTTTCAGGTTTTGAAAAAAGTCAACTGGAATTCCTCCCCTCACTAACTTTGTTCATAGCAATGTTTTCTAAGGCCCCTTGCTTCCATTCCGGGATGTCTGGTTCTAGGTGATGTGTTTCACACCATTGTGATTATCTGGGTCGTGAAAATCTTTTTTGTTACAGTTTTCTGTGTTTTTATTGCCACCTCTTTTTAATTCTTCTGTTTATTTAAAGGTCCATACCATTTCTTTTTTTTTATAAAACCCCAATCTTTGCATGAAATGTTCCCTTGGTACCCTCTAATTTTCTTAAATGATGTCTAGTTTTCCCCATTTTTTGGGTTTTCCTCTCTCTTTGCATTGATCACTAAAGGGAAGGCTTCCTTATTCTCCTTGTTTATTTTTTTTGGAAAACTCTGATTCAAGGGAAAATATCTTTCCTTTTTCCTTTGTTTTTCACTTTCTTTTTTTCCAAGCTTTTTGTAGGGCCCCCCTCGGGAACAGCCTTTTGTTTTTTTTTTTCCTTTTTTTTTCCCTTGGAATGGTCTTGTTCTTGCCCCTGTACAATGCCCACAAATTTTAATCTATTTTTCCCTCAGGCACTCTACCCAGATTTTAGTCCCAAATTTTTTTTTCCCCTTTCCCCCACTGTTTAGTCATAGGTTTTTGTTTTTAGGTCATCCCTAAATGGTCTAGGGGTTTTTCCCCTACTTTCTTCTTTTTAAGCTAAAATTTGGAAATTAAGGATTTTCAAAATCTGATCCTCAGTAAGCCCCTGGTCTTGTTTTTGCTGACTGTATATAGTTCTCTATTTGGCTGCAAAAAAATTTTATAATCAATCGTTTTTTTTGGACCATATGGGGATTTCCATGTTTTAAGAGTCTTTCTTGTGTTGTTAAAAGAGGGTGTTTGCTAGGGACCAGTGAATTTTTTCTTGCCAAAACTCTGTTAGTCTTTCCCCTGTTCATTCTATACTTAAAGGGCCCAAAAATTTCCTTTTTTACTCCAGGTGTTTTTGACTTCTACTTTTGAATTCCAGTCCCAAAAAATTTTGAATCATTTCAGTTCAGTTCGCCCGGCTCAGTCTTGCCCAAAATTTTTTCGACCCCGGGGACTGCCCCAGGCCTCCTGCCCATCAAACTCCGGAGTTTACTCAAACTCATCCCCTTTGGGAGTGGGTTTTGATGCCATGCAGCCTTCTCTTCCTTGTGTCCCCCCCTCCCCCCTGCCCCCTAATCCCTCCAAGATCAGGGTTTTTTTCCAAATTTAGTCAACTATTCGCTTGAGGGGGGGGGCCAAAGTACGGAGTTTCGTTTTAAGCATCGGGCCTTTCCAATAAAACCCCCAAAGGACTGTTTCTTTGGGGATGGGAGGGTTTGATCCCCTTGCAGTCCAAGGGACTTAAAGTGTCTTCCCCAACACCAAAAAGGTTCAAAAACATAAATTTTTTGGCGCTAGCTTTTTTTCCACAGTCCAACTCTCACACCCCTTACAGGGACCACGGGAAAAAAAACCAGACCCTTTGGGCCCAGAGGGATCTTTTTTGGGCCCAAATTTAATGTCTTGCTTTTTAATATTTTGTCTAGGTTGGTAAAAATTTTTCCCCCGGTGAAAGGTTTTTTTTAAATTTTCATGACTGAAATCCCCCATCTGCAGTGTTTTTGGGAGCCAAAAAAAAAAAAAATTCTGACACGTTTCCATTGTTCCCCATCTTTTCCCCTTTGAAGTCTGGGCCCTTTGATGCCATGATCTTAGTTTTGGGGGGTTAAAAGTTTTTAAGCCAACTTTTTCCTCTCCTCTTTCACTTTCATCAAGAGACTTTTTAGTTTTCTTTACTATCGGGCCATAAGGAGGGGTTTTCTTTCTGCTATTGCAGTTAAGGACATCTTTTTTTGGTGTTAATTTAGAATGTCTTGTAGGTCCCTTTTCAGAAAATCTTCCAATTCAGCTTAAACAGCATTACTATTCAGGGGTTTTAGACTTGGGTTACTATGATATTGAATGGTTTGCCCTTTGGGAAAAAAAACAGAAATATTTGTCTTTTTTGAGATTGCATCCAAAAAAGGCTTTTTAGACTTTTTTCAAGATGGTACTCCAAAATTTTTCTAAGGGATTTGCTGGGCAGTAGTAGATATAATGTTTTATTTTGGGGTTAAATTAACCCCATTTTCCCGTAATTTTAGGGTTTTTGTTTTTTTTAAAAAGTCGGTGGTTTTACTCTTCCCATCTCCTGTTTGACCACTTCCCCAATTTTTCCTTTATCCCTTTAAACCCAACTTTTCCCGGTTTCCCAGCTTATTGTTCTTTACCCCAAAACAAAATCTTGCTTTAAAGAAACCCGTCACATCCCCCAGTGGGTTTTTGTTCTTTCTTTGGTCCATTTTTTCAATCCCTTTTTGGGTTTTTTTCCCCTGATCTCCAGTAGAAAAATTGGGAAACCCGCCCACTTTTGGGCATTTCCCTCTTTCAGTGTCCCCCTTTTTTAACCCCCCCCCTTTTTTTTTTTTTCTGTTTATGGGGTTTTTTCTAGGCAGGAATGCCGAAGGGTTTTTCCAATTCCCCTTTTCCCCGTGGACCACATTTTTTCGTGTACCACTTTTTTTGGGAATGGTTTTGGGTGAAAAATCAATTTAAAAGCCCTGATTTTTCTTATTAAAAGGGGAAAAATTTGGGTATTTTGAAGGAAAAACTTCCCAGATAAAAGAGAGAGAGCCAAAAAGAAAAAGGGGTGGTTTCATGACAAATATGTATTGAGGAACCCAAATTTAAAAATGGGCCCAAAATCCATCTTATAGGAGTTCCCGGAAAAAAGAGAAGTCAAAGCAGAAAAAATTATCAAAAATTATTTAAAAAATTTCCCACTGCCAAATTGGGAAAAATTTAAAAAACCCGTTGTGGGGACCCGTTTTGGGTGGGATGAATGGGAAAAGTTTCCCTTTAACATGATGCATTACGTTTAAATTTGTAACAAAAAATAATTGGAAAAACCCCCAAAAAAATTCTTTTATTTTTTTTTTTTTTTTTAGTTGGAGGCTAATTACTTTACATCATTAACAGTATTTTTGTGTTATACATTGATATGAATTACCATGGATTTACATGTACTTCCCCCATCCCCAGTCCCCCCCCTCCCACCTCCCTCTCCAACCCAATCCCTTTCTGGTCTTCCCAGTGCACTATAGGACCGAGCACTTGTCTCATTGCACCCAACCTAGGCTGGTGATCTGTTTCACCCTAGATAATATACATGTTTCAATGCTGTTCTCCTGAAACATCCCACCCTCCGCCTTCTCCCAGAGTCCACAATCTGTTCCATACATCTGAGTCTTTTTCTGTTTTGCATTAGGGTTATCGTTACCATCTTTCTAAATCCATATATATGTGTTAGTATACTGTAATGGTGTGCTTTATCTTTTGGGCTTACTTCGCCTCTGTATAATGGGCTCCCAGTTTCATCCATCTCATTAGAACTGATTCAAAATGAAGTTCTTTTAATGGCTGAGTAATATTCCATGGTGTATATGTACCACAGCTTCCTCATCCATTCGTCTGCTGATGGGCATCTGGGTTGCTTCCATGTCCTAGGCTATTATAACACATTGCCGCGATGAACATTGGGGTGCACGTGGTCTCTTCCAGAATCTGGTTTCACTTGGTGGTCTATGCCCAGGAAGTGGGTATTGATGTGGTCATTATGGCAGTTATTATTTCCAGCTTTTTAAGAAATCTCCCACACTGATTTCCATAGTGGGCTGTCACTTATTTTGCATTCCCACCAACAGTCGATAAGTGGGTTTCCCTTTTCTCCACACCCACTCCAGCATATATTGCTTGTATGACTTTTGGATAGCAGGCGCTATCCTGACGTGGCATGTAATGGTTCCTCATTGTGTTTTTGATTGTGCATTTCTCTGACTAATATGGATGATGTTGAGCATTCTTGTCATGTGTTTGTTAGCCATCTGATATGTCTTCCTAGGAGAAATGTCTGTTTAGTTCTTTTGGCCAATTTTTTGATTGGGTCATTTAATTTTTCTGGTGTTGATGCATGGAGGAGTTGCTTGTATATTTTTGAGATTAATCCTTTGTTGTTGCTTGTTTTGCTCATTATTTTCTGCCCAATCTGAGGGCTGGTCTTTTCACCTTGCTTATAGTTTCCTTTGTTGTGCAAAAAGCTTTTAAGTTATATTGAGGTTCCCATTGTTTATTTTTGCATTTTTATTTCAGAAATTCTGGGATGTGGGTCATAGAGTATCAGCGGTGATATATGTCTCAGTGAGTGTTTTGCCTATGTTCTCCTCTAGGAGTTTGATAGTTTCTTGGTCTTACATTTAGAATCTTTAATCATTTTGAGTTTTTTTTGTTTTTGTGTTTTGAAGTGTTCTGTTTTTTTTTTTTACAGGTGGTTGGGCCGTTTTTCCCCGCACCCTTGTTTAAAGAGGTTTTCTTTTTTCCATTGTTATCCTTGCCCCTTTGTGAAGATTTGGGGCCAAGGTTTTGGGAAATTTTTCTCTGGGCTTTTTTATTTTGTTCCATTGGGGCTATATTTCTGTCTTTGTGCCAAATACCTTTCTGTTTTATGACTGTGGTTTTTTAAATAGAGTCTGAAATCGGCAGATTGTTTCCCCCGTTTTCCCTTCTTTTTTTCTCGGATTATTTGGCTATTCGAGGTTTTTTGTATTTTTTCCCTAAAAAAAGTGTGAAATTTTTTGTTTGTTCTGTGAAAATTTCTGTTGGTGTTTTATAGGGAAATTTCATTTGGGGGGGGGGGGGGGGGGGGGTCATTGATTACTTTGGGTTGTATAGCCTTTTTTTCAATATTGGGTTCTTCTTCCAGAACACGGTTTTTTTTCATCGCTTGGGTTCCCCTTGATTTTTTTCATCAGTGTTTTATAGTTCTCTTGTAAGGTCTTTTGTTTCTTTAGGGAGATATTTTCCTAAGTATTTTATTTTTTTTTTTTGCAATTTGGGAATGGTATTGTTTTTTAATTTTCTTTTTTTTTTCTTTTTTTTTTATTTTTAGTGTATAGGAATGCAAGGGGATTTCTGGTGTTAAATTTTTATCCTGCAAATTGACTGTATTCGTTGGGTTGCTTAGTTAAATTTTTTTGGTGGAGTTTTTTTGGGTTTTCTATGTAGAGGAAACATGTTTATCTGCAAACGTGAGAGTTTCCTTCTTCTTTTCCTATCTGGATTCCTTTTTTTCTTTTTCTGCCCTGATTGCTGTGGCCAAAAATTTCCAAAAAATTGTTGATAGAGTGGTGAGAGTGGGGACCCTTGTCTTTTTCCTGATTTTAGGGGGAAGCTTTCAATTTTTCCCCATTGGGGGGGTGTGCTTGTGTGGGTTTGTAAAAATAGCTTTTATTATTTGAGGTTGTTCCTTTTATTTTCCTTTCTTTTGGGGGGGGAGGTTTTTTAATCATAAATGGATGTTTAATTTTTTTCAAAAAGGGTTTTTCTGCATTTATTGAGATAAAACATATGGTTTTTTTCTTTCAAATTTTTTAATGTGGTGTTTTTAAAATTTTAAATTTATTTGCGGATATTTAAAAAATCTTGTTCCCGGGATAAAGCCCCCTTGGTCATGTGAAAGATTTTTTTTAAAATTTTGTTGGATTTTTGATTTTCTAGAATTTTGTTAAGGATTTTTTTCATCTATGGGATCAGTGATATTGGCCCGTAGTTTTCTTTTTTTGTTGGGGATCTTTTTTTGGTTTTTGGGAAATTTGGGTGATTTGGGGGCCTATAGAATGGTTTGGAAATTTCCTTCTTCTGCAATTTTCTGGAAAAAGTTTGATAAGTTTGGTGTTTGCCTTTTTCTAAATTTTTGGGGGAATTTTTAGTGTGAAGCCTCTGGTCTGGGGGCTATTTGTTTTGTGGAGATTTTCTGATTACAGTTTCGATTCCTTGCTTGTGATGTTTTGTTAAGATCTTCGATTTCTTCTGGTTCAGTTTTGGAAAGTTATATTATCTTAAGAAATAGTCCATTTTCTTCTCAGTTGTCCAATTTTATTGGCTAGAGCTGCTAGGGTAGATAGTATTTCATTATGTGCCTTTGTAGTTCGTGTGTTGTCAGTGGGTGTTCATCTCACATTTTCATTTCTAATTTTGTTAATTTGGTTTTCTCCCTTTGTTTCTTAATGAGTCTTTGCCTAATGGTTTGTCTTTTTTGTTTTTATTTTTTCAAAAAAATCCAGCTTTAGATTGTTACATTGTTTTTTGCTATGGTCTCTTTAGTTTCTTTTGCATTTATTTCTGCCCTAATTTTTAAGATTTTTTCCTTCTTACTAACCTGGGGTTCTTGTCATTTCTTCTTCCTCTAGTTGCTTTAGGTGTAGAGTTAGGTATATATTTGACCTTTTTTTTCTTGTTTTTGAGGTAGAGACTGTAATGCTATGAAACTCTTCCCCGTAGGCACTGCTTTTTTTTTTTTTTTACAGAGTCCCATAGGGTTTTGGCGTTGTTTGTGTTGTCATTTTCATTCATTTCTCTGCATATTTTGATTTCTTTCTTAGATTTCTTCTATGATTTGTCGGTTTTATCAGAAGCGTGCTTGTTTTAGCCTACATATGTTTGAATTTTTAATAATATTTTTACTGTAAATGAGAATCTAATCTTACTTGCACTGTGGTCAGGGCAAAAACAGATGGACTGGAATGATTTCCTCTAATGTTTTTGGAATTCTACTAAGGAACTAGATTTATGGCCCCAGTTATTGTTGATCTATCGCTGTCTGGAGGCAAGGTTCCGTTGTATTGACACAATTGTGAGGAAAAGGTGTGGTGAAGGTTGATTGGTTTGTGGGGTTGAAAAATGTTCCTATTAGGATCGTCCAAATTTAGGTTCTAAGCTCGGTCCATTGTGTCCGTTATAAGTTTGTCTTGTTATCCTTGTTCATTTTCTGTTTAGTTGCATATATTCCATAGGTTGTGAGTGGGGTATTAAAGTCTCTTCCTACTATCTATTGTGTTACTATTAATTTTCCTACTTTCCATACTTGTTACGCGTTTGCATTACATATTGCGGTGCTCCTATTGTTGGGTTGCGTATGCATTAATAGATCTACGTATATAATTGTTATATTTTTTCTGTCTCATTGGGATGTGATCCTTTGATCATTGATTGTAGAGTACCATCTTTGTTGTCACTTTTCTCAGAACTTCTTAATTTGAAAGTCTATTTTATAGCTGGATTATGAGGTATTTGCGACACTCCTTGTTTTCTTTTGGTCTCTATTCGCGTTGGTTGAGTTGGGATAGTCATTTTCTTAACAAGGCCCTTCAGTTTGAGATAGTCTGTAAGTTGTCCCTTGACTTGAGAGGATGGGTCTCACTCCCTGTAGACTGCATATATATAGGGGTCTAGTGAATGTTGTATCCTATTGTCTCAGCAGAGCCTTATGTCTTTGTCTTTCTGGTTATTGGGGCATTCATTACCCATTGTTTTACACTTAGAGATTTTAGTAATGGTAATTATGATTGTTTGGTTTATGGTCCACGTGTGGCCATTTTATTTTTGTTGTTTGGGATGTCACGTTTTATAGAATGCACCTTTCTGCCGTTGACTGTCTTAGAGAAAGATTCCCATGATTTAGTATTTGTTTGAAGAGCTGGTTTGGTTGGTGTGTGAATTCTCTCAGTCTTTTTGCTTGTATCGTAAAGCATTTTGAGTTCTCCTTCATATCTGAATGAGTTCCTTGCTGGTATGAGAGTATATTTTAGGCTTCTAGTTGTAGGTATATTTCCTTCTTTCCATTACTAGCATAGGTGTGAAGTTTAGTCCTGCCCATTTCCATTACTCGCTGTGAGAGGGGTTTCTCTTTTGATAGATCAGCTGTTATCATTTAATGGGAAATCCCTTAGGTTTGTGTGTTTAAATGTTATTTGTGTTTCATCCATTGCTATGCCTGCTTTTAATATTTGTTTCAGTTGTGTTTGTGATCTTTGTTAATATTTGATTAATATGTGTCTTGGGGTGTTTCCCTGGGTTTTATCCTGTTTGGGACTCTCTGGGTTTCTTGGTACTTGGTTGGCGATTTCGTTCCACCATTTTAGGGAAGGTTTTCAGCTATTATTCCTCGATTATCTTCTCTTGGCCTTTCTTTTTGTTTTTCTTCTTTGGGGGCTCCTATGATTTGAATGTTGGGGGGTTTTTACATAGTCCCAAAGGTCCCTGAGGTTGTCCTCATTTTTTTTTTTTCTTTTTTTTTTTTTCCCCTCTGCTTCATTTTTTTCCACCATTTTTTCTTTTAAATCACTTATCCTTCTTTGTCTCTGTTATTCTACTCATGGTTCCCCCCAGAGTGTTTTTGACTCATTTATTTATTATTATTTTTTTATTTTTTTTTTAAATTTTTTCTAGGTCCTTGTTTTAAAAATTTCTTTTTTCTTTTTAATCTTTGTTCCAGGCTTTTATTTTTTTAACTCCATTTTGTTTTCAAGTTTTTTGGGCATTTTTATTTCATTATTCTAAATTTTTTTTCAGGGGAGATTCCCAAAATTTTCCCCCTCTTTTTTTGATTGGTGGGTTTTTTATGTTTTTCCCTTTTGCTGTTGGGTATTTCTCTGCCTTTTTTATCTGTTTGATTGCTGTGTTGGAGTGGGCTTTCTGTATCCTTGTGGGTTTGAGGTTCCTTTTTATTTTGGAGGGTTTTCCCCGTGGGTGGGGTTTGGGCCCATTTTGGTTTTTCAAGGTTTTGGTTAGGGAAACTTGTGTCAGCGTTCTGGGGCGTGGTAATTTGGTTTTTTTCTCTTGGAGTGAAAAGGGGTGTCCTTTAAAGAGCTTTGCGATGGGCTCGGGGTTTTGGGGTGAATTTTGGGGAGCCTGTATGTTGACACTCAGGTTATGTTCCTGCCCTTGCTAAAGAAATTTTTTGGGGGTATGTTTGTACTGGAGCTTAAATTTGGTCTTGGGTGGTTTGGGTTTGGGTTTTTGGTGTAGGGGAGGGAAACTTTTTGGATGGGTTTTTTATTCCTTAAAGTTCCGTGTGGTCAGGAGTTTTCCCGGGTTTTTTAAAGGGTTTGGGCTCAAGTCCCTGCCTTTGGATTTGTTTTTTCTTTTTAAAAAGTCCCAAGGCTTCTCCAAAATTACAGTTCCCGAAAATAAACTTCTTTGGTTAATGGTGAAAGATTCTCCCCCGTGAGAGACAACCAGAGAGGTTTCCCGGGGGTTCATGAGAATAGGGGGGGGAAGGGGATTTGAGGTGAGAGGAGGAGGGAAAAAAGGGGGTCAAAAGGAGAGGACAGATCTACGCCGGGTTTTTTAAATTTTTTTCCCCAAAATGTTTTTTCTGTAGCCCCCGACACCCAAAGATTCACAGATTTGGGGGGGGGAAGAGAAGGGGAAGGAGGAAATAGAGGTGGGCTGGGGGAAGAATAACAAAGATTTAAAAATTTTAGTGTAGGGTTTTGACCTTTTAAATACAAATTTAAAAAAAAAAAAACACACACAAAAAAAATTTTTGAACTGTTATGAAGTTAGTTTTAAAAAAGGGTTTTTCTCTCTCTCTCTTTTTTTTGTGTGGCTATTAAAGGGGAAAAAAAATTGAAAGTTTTAAAGGGGTTAAAAAAGGGGGTATTAGAGGACTCTAAAAGGAAAAAGGAGAGAAAAAAAAAAAAAAGAAAAAAAAAAAAAAGAAAAAAATTTTTTTTCCCAAAAAAAAAATCGTAAAAATATATGGAAAAAGAAAGTTGAGGAGTAATGGGGGGGAATAGGTTTAATTTTTTAAAAAAAATTGGGAAAAAGAAAAAAAAAAAAAATTTAAAAAAAAAAAAAAAGGGAAAGAAAAAAAATTTTTTTTTTTTTAAATTTAAAAAAAAAGTAAGGGGATAAACTAGGAAAATTTTTCTGAGGGTTTTTGCGGTTTTAGGTAGGTTTAGTTCAAAATTTTAGATAGCTCCTCTTTCCCGCTTTTCATTCTCATATCTGTGGCCCCCCCCCGTGTATTCGGGGGGTTACCTTCAGGGATTTTTTAAACTGTTGACCGGTTTCCCTTTTGAAGCGGTTTCCCCTTTTTTTATTTGGCTTTGTTTGCTGTCTTTTGTTTTCTAATTTCCCCCCGACACAGGCGGGCGGGGGTGGGTCTCTTTTTTAGGTTTCTCTAGTTTTTTTTCAGTCCCGCTACGGGGAGGGCGGGGCGCTGAGACAGACACCGCTCTTTTTTGGGGGTTTGCGCCCCAGTTGTTCCGGCCAACCCCTGGGTTTGGCCCCCCCCCCGGGTTTTTCTGTGCTTTCGCCGTCTACACTGTCAGGCTCCCCGGCCCGCTCTATATGGAGGGGCCCTGCGTTTAGGCGGTTTTCCCGTTTTCGGGTTTTTCCAAAAAAAAGGCAGTTTCGGTTGGGTCCCGCGTTTTGTGCCCCCGGCCTGGCGGTTCGGAAAACCGGGGGCTTTTGGGGGGAATCTCCCGGGTGCAGCAAGCCTTAAACAACCCCCGGGTACGGCCCCTGGGAAACCCGAGGGTTTGGGGGCCCCCCGGGTGGGCCCCCCCCGGGGAAAAAGGCGGCCCAGCAGCCAAAAAGGTTGGGGCCCCTTTGGGAGGGGGTTTTTTTAGGGGGAGGGGGGCCGGCCGTCGGACTAGGAAGGGGGAGGGGAAGAACCGGGGGGAACGTTTTGGGAAAATGGGGAAAGGGGGGGCCCAAAAGGGGGGGGGGGAATTTTCCCCAAGCCCAAAGGGGGGGGGGGGAGAAACCCCCCGGGAAGGAGGGGGGGGGGGGTTGGGGGGGGAAGGGGAAAAGGAAAAAAGGCCCCCGGAAAAAGGGGAGGGGGCCCGGGGGAAAAATAAAGAAGGGGGGGGGGAAGGCCCCTTTTTGCCCCCTTTGGGGGGGTACGGGGGGGGGATTTTTCTGCGGGGGAGTTGGCTTCAGGCGCGGGGCCGAATTTTTTAAATTAAAGTGGCCAAAAAAGGCCCGGAGAGGTTTGGGCAGGAAAGGGGGTCAAAGAAAAAGGGGGGGGGGGGGAAGGGCCCAAAACTTTAAAAAAAAATTAGAATTTTTTTACCAAAATTGGGGAAGGAAGGGGGTTTTTTTGGGGGACCCCCAGACGAACGGGAAAGGGAGGATTAAAAGGGGAAGGAGGGGAGAAGGGCCCCGACCCCGGGGATAGGCGATTGCTCTCGAGGGTCTTCGGGCCGGACCTCACCCTAAGCAATGCCGCCCGCTTTCCTCTCTTCGTTCCTGCCCCCTGCTTGTTCCTGGCGGGTACGGGCGTCCTGGGGTACTTTTTTCTGCGGGGAGTTGCTTCTAGGCACGTAATCTGTGGGCCTTGTTTAATTTTTCCTCCCAGTTACAGTGCCGAAAAACTTCCCCCAGTCTCCCGCCAGTGAGAGGGTTTCCTGGTGATTGGAAACTTCCTCTATTAAGACTCCTTCCCGGGACGGGTCTCCGTCCGTAGCTCTTTTGACTCCCTTATTATCGTTTATATTTTGTCCCCTACCTCCCTTCGAAGGCAATGGGCTGCTTTTCTGGGCGCCTGATGTCCTCTGCTAGCGATCAGAAGTTCTTTTGTGAAATTTGCTCAGCATTCAAATGTTCTTTTCGAAGATTTGTAGGAGAGAAAGTGGTCTCTCCGTCTTATTCCTCCGCCATCTTGGCTCCTCCCCTGAACTTTAAAATTTTATTGATGTTTGCCAAAGTATTCCCCAAAATTTTTACCTAATTTACATTTTTCAAAACTAATGTGTAAAAAATACTTATTTTCCCTGCAATTCATCTATTCTGGACAGTTGCTGTCTTTTTTTTTTTTTTTTTGAGTTAACTCTCAAACTGACAGATGGTAGTGATTGTTTCAGTTTTCAACATTTAGATGACTACTAGAGTGAGACCTGAGCATTAAAATATATTTGAATGGTATATTCTCTTTGTTTTCTCTAGCATTTGGATAGATGGTATTGTTATTTCAAAACAATTTCTGTTCTTCCCTATGGGGCCCCTTCCTTAGGATAAGCTTGGTCCTGCCCCCATGCATACTGAGTTTTGGTTGTGTGACTAGCCTTAGCTGATAGAACGCAAGTGGAAATGACATAATACCACTTGGGAGAAAGATTGAAGACTGTATAGTTCACCAACTTTCCTCTTCCACAAGATCAGCAGTGTCTTAAGTAAGGGGCTGCTTCTCTTTTAGTTTGGATTTTGGAGTGACGATGAGGAGAGAAGAGCCACAATTGACCTGAGAGGAACGTGAACCTGAGCAAGAAGTAAACCTTTATTTGCTGTAAACTACTGAAATCTTGAGGTTATTTTTTTATGTTAGTATTATAGTATAAGCTAACTATTCACAAATCCTTTCATTAATTGGCAGATCTTCTGGCACTAGATATATCCGTCTTTGCCTATGTGTATATTACAAATTATTTCCAGTGTTGTATATGTATTTTAATTTTTCTTTATTCTATTATCATTCTTGTCATTTACCTATTAAGGAGCCTTATAATCTTATTAGTCAAAACTGGTCAATTATTTCCATTATAGTTTGTGGCTTTTTAGGCCATATTTAGGAAAAATCTTTCTCTAAGTCATAATTATAAAAAAAATATTTAGAAAATTCATAAATATATATGCAAATAAAACTTTACAGCTCTGTAGTTTCATTTTATACATTTAAAATATTTAACTATGAATATAATTTATTTCAGTGTAATAAATGAAGTTAAAGGCCAAATTAAATTAATTTATTTCAAAAGCTGTTAGCTCATATTTTACCTAATAATACACATTAAATATTGCATGTAATTATATACATATACTAAATTATACAACTTGAATATATTTTAGACCTTTGTCTGTTCCAGTGTTTTGTGAGACAAATATTTCTGTACATGCACGTCTTGTTATGTTTCTCCCAGTATTATTGAGATGTAATTGCACATTATAGAACTGCATAAATTTAAAGTGTACAACATAAATGATTTGACTTATAGCAGTGAATTAATTATCACAATGTAGTTTTAGTGAACATCCTTTGATCTTCTGTAGATATAAAATTAAAAGATAAATATTTAAAAAAATTCCTTATAATGAAAACTCTTATGATTTGCTCTCTTAAGAACTTTTATATATAAAATACAGCAGTGTTACTTATGTTTATCACATTGTTTTAATTACTGTAGATTTATTTATGTTTTGGTACTTGGGCTGCCCCTCATTTTTTTGTTTCTTTTTAAATGTTATCTTTTTAAAAGATGAATATTAGAAACCTTTAATCTAATAAAAATAGAACCTTTCCTATATTGTTCCACTACTTAAAACAGTCAGGACTTTCATCTTCCTGATACCTCCTGGGCCTTGTCATAGTAACCCCAAATGATAAACTGGGAAGTGACTTTTGAATTTCCAATAGTACCATGCTTAGCTCTAATGCCAGCATGGGAACCTACCTCTCATTTCCAGAACACACCTCAGAATGTAGTGTTTCCCAGAAGATAAATGAACCTAAAGATACACTGATTTCATCTAATTATGAGGAAAGGAACAAGTGAGAGAGATAAGTGCTACAGTCTTATTTCCACAAACCCAACTGAACCTCCCATACATTATGATCCTATAAGCATATAAAAGCCAAAAGTAAAAAAAACTGGTGTTATTTCTAGACCATGGGGTTGCAAAGTGTCGGATATGACTGAGTGACTAAGCACACACATTAGGCCAAGTGGTTTGGATATTCTTGTACTTAGTTGCTCAGTCATGTCTGACTCTTTGCGACCCCGTGGACTGTAGCCCACCAGGCTCCTCTGTCCTTGGGGATTCTCCAGTCCAGAATACTGGAGTGCGTTGCCATGTCCTCCTCCAGGGGGCCTTCCCAACCCAGGGGTCAAACCCAGGTCTCCCACATTGCAGGTGGATTCTTTACCAACTGAGCCACCAGGGAAGTCCTTGGATATTCTTATTATTCTTTAAATAAGATTACATATGGAAATTTAATACAATGCAAAAACAATTTTTGTATAGTAAAAATTATAAACGGGGGCCTTTTCTGGTTAAAATAAGAACCTTCCTGAACCACTTCCACTCGATCCTTCACTCTTCATAGAGCACAGTTTAACAACTGCTGTTCCATGATTTCCCCAGAGATGTTAATTCTTACCTGGTCTTTTAACACATTCCATCATTCCATCCACTTGTTAAAAATTCTCTTATTTTCTCTGATGAAGATTCCCTGCCCTTTAAGAGATCTACCCTTCACTCCAGGCACTTAAATGGCTCAAGAGTAGGCCAGCTATAACCAGTTTATTATCGACTATTGAGAGAGTTAAGACTGGTTCCTTTATGATCTCTGGTGAGTGACTTTGGCAAAGTCAGGGTTAGTCTACGTAAAAAGCCTCTTTCTCCTTTCTTTTATTTTTCTCCTTCTTGTCATGGGGGTTTCTTTAATATTTTTTCTTTTGGTGGCAGTATTGCTCCACTAAAATAAAACCATTCCTTCCTCCCACCCTTTGCTTTTGAAAAACACCTACAATTGTGGCAATCATTTTATTTGTAAAAGTGACTTGCATCTGAGTTTGAGATTTGTGTCTAAGTTTTCCTGGAACTCATCCTTGATAATTCTCTGCCCAGGTTTTCTTGATTATATAGGAAAGGAAGGTCAAGCAGATCCCATGATCTCCTCTCTTTCTTTTCTTCATGTTTCTCTTTTTTTCAATGACTTTTTCCATAGCTATAAAATATACACCTGCTTATTGTAGAAAATTTGGAAAATACAGAGAAGATTAAAGAAGAAAATAAATATCTATAATCCCATAAACAAGAGAGGGAACCACTGTTAAAATCTTGAAGAAAGTCTCTCCAGTGTGTTTTCTTTGTACACATTAAACGTAATTATGATCATATGGTGCATATAATCTAGAATTCTAGTTTTATCATATATATATATATATATATATATAATATACATGTTTCCATGCTCTGTAATTTGAAACATTCTTAATTTATAATTTCTTAATGGCTGGAATAATCTTTATATGAATGTAGCATATGCTAATTGTTGCTTCTTATAAGATGAGACAGTTAGGTTGCTTCTAAAATATCACTATTTTAGGACTTCCCTGGTGGCACAGTGGATAAGAAGCCACAATCACTAAGCTCGCACTCTAGAGCCCACAAGCTGCAACTACTGAGCCTACGTGCCACAACTATTGACACTGTGTGCTGCAACTACTGAATCCTGCACACTCTAAAGCATGCACACCACAACTACTGAGCCCACATGTTGCAACTCCTGAAGTCTGCACACTTAGAGCATGTGCTCCACAACAAGAGAATCATCACAATGAGAGACCCATGCACTGCAACAAAACGTAGTCCCTGCTTTCCACAAGAGAAAGCCCGATCACAGAAACGAAATCCAGCACAGCCAAAAATAAATAAATGAAATTTTATTTATTTTGTGTGTGTGTGTGTGTGTGTGTGCAGATTTCACTTTTTATTTATTTTTTTAATATAAATCTATTTATTTTAATTCGAGGCTAATTACTTTACAATATTGTAGTGGTTTGCCATACATTGACATGAATCTGCCACAGGTGTACATGTGTTCCCCATCCTGAAACCCCCTCCCACCTCCGTCCTCATCCCATCCCTCTGGGTCATCCCAGTGCACCAACCGCGAGCAGCCTGCCTCATGCATCGAACCTGGACTGGCGGTCTGTTTCCCATATGATAATATACATGTTTCAATGCCTTTTTCTCAAATCATCCCACCCTCTCCCTCTCCCACAGAGCCCAAGAGACTGTTCTTTACATCTGTGTCTCTTTTGCTGTTTCACATATAGGGTTATCATTACCCTCTTTCTAAATTCCATATATATGTGTTAGTATACTGTATTGGTGTTTTACTTCTGGTTACTTCACTCTGTATAATAGACTTATGTTTCAGTCACCTCATTAGAACTGATTCAAATGTATTCTTTTTAATGGCTGAGTAATATTCCATCGTGGATATGTACCATAGCTTCCTTATCCATTCTTCTGCTGATGGGCATCTAGGTTGCTTCCATGTCATGGCTATTATAAACAGTGCTGCGATGAACATTGGGGCTATATGTGTCTCTTTCAATTTTGGTTTCCTCAGTGTGTATACCCAGTAGTGGGATTGCTAGGTCATATGGCAGTTCTATTTCCAGTTTTTTAAGGAATTTCCACACCGTTCTCCATAGTGGCTGTACTAGTTTGCATTCCCACCAACAGTGTAAGAGGGTTCCCTTTTCTCCACACCCTCTCCAGCATTTATTGCTTGTAGACTTTTGGATAGCAGCCATTCTGGCTGGCATGAAATGGTACCTCATTGTGGTTTTGATTTGCATTTCTCTGATAATGAGTGATGCTGAGCATTGTTAGCCATATGTATGTTGTCTTTGGAGAAATGTCTGTTTAGTCCTTTGGCCCATTTTTTTTTTTTTATTGGGTCGTTTATTTTTCTGGAATTGAGCTGCAGGAGTTGCTTGTATATCAAAAATAAATAAAAATTTTAAGATAACACTATTTTAAATAATACTTCTGTTGAGTGAACAAACTGGCTGCT
Source organism: Odocoileus hemionus (assembly GCA_020976825.1). NCBI lineage: Eukaryota > Metazoa > Chordata > Mammalia > Artiodactyla > Cervidae > Odocoileus > Odocoileus hemionus. The sequence continues at coordinate 13,737 of JAJLRB010005222.1, read as the reverse complement.
TCCTTATTTGAATGGGCAGAATGCATCTTTGAGGAAATAAAGACTGAATGGCAATAAGTTTCTACCTTATATTGAAGATATTGAGGTACTTTTTCATACTGACTTCCCCAAGTCACCTATTCAAGAAGTAGAAGAAATTCCTCTAGAACTTTAAAGAATCTAAAACACAGTTTTCAAGTATCTCTTTAATTATGGCCTACTCTGAAACAAACAAGCAATACATCATTGAAACTGATGTTCTTAATCCTATAATTTTATCATGCCTACCCAAAAGAGCTTAAATTCATGAAACCAGCATTCTTACACATTTAAAAAAATTTTATTTATTTTTAATTGAAGGGTATTTGCTTTACAATATTGTGTTGGTTTCTGCCATACATCAACATGAATCAGTCATATGTATATCTTGCACATGTTTTTAAAGGAAGTTGCTCTTCTAACCAAGAAAACCTATCCTTTTATACCCAGGAATTATGGGAGATGAAGGCAACCTTTAGGGTTTGAGATATTAACTGACAGGTATCTGGCACAGCTAATTAGAAAGTTCCATCTACTACGTATGAGCTCAGTCCTTTTTGTTTTTTTTTCCTGATTTAATTTTTCTAAGTATGCAAATTACTAAGCACCCCTCCTCCATCTCCACTATTTATAAGGATCCACTTAGTTTTCCATCACTCTTCTACATCTGGGTCACACATTTCCACCTACTACACCATACTCAAACATCCATTCCAGAGATGGAGAAGCAATAGATAGTAGAGGAAGTATAGGATTCTTATTATTGCTATAACCAAAATTGTAATACCTGGTACAATAAAAATATAACCCAGAAGAATAGTCATGGAACCAAAACTATCACATAAATAGTGGACTAGTTCAGTTCAGTTTAGTCGCTCAGTCGTGTCCGACTACTTGTGAACCCATGGACTGCGACACGCCAGGCTTCCCTGTCTATCACCAACTCCTGGAGTCTACCCAAACTTATGTCTGTTGAGTTGGTGATGCCATCCAACAATCTCATCCTCTTTCATCCCTTTCTCCTTCTGCCCTCAATCTTTCCCAGCATCAGGGTCTTTTCAAATGAGTCAGTTCTTCGCATCAGGTGGCCAAAGTATTGGAGTTTCAGCTTCAACATCAGTCCTTCCAATGAACACCCAGGACTGATCTCCTTTAGGATGGACTGGTTGGATCTCCCTGCAGTCGAAGGGACTCTCAAGAGTCTTCTCCAACACCACAGTTCAAAAGCATCAATTCTTCAGCACTCAGCTTTCTTTATAGTCCAACTCTCATATCCATATAGGACTACTGGAAAAACCATAGCCTTGACAATATGGACCCTTGTTGGCAAAGTAATGTCTCAGCATTTTAATATGCTGTCTAGGTTGGTCATAACTTTCCTTCCAAAGAGTAAGCATCTTTTAATTTCATGGCTGCAGTGGACTAGAATTCTTCATAAAAAGTAAATACCAATCACTTCAGCAACGGTCCCCTTTTCAGTTGAAGCTATCTCTAACTCAGTAATTTTTAAATTAATTAATTAATTTTCATTGAAGGCTAATTACTTACAATATTGTAGAGGTTTTTGCCTTAAATTGACATGAATCAGCCATGGGTGTACATGTGTCCCCCATCCTGAACCCCTCTCCCACCTCCCTCCCGATCCCATCCCTCAGGGTCATCCCAGTGCACCAACCATGAGCACCCTGTCTGATGCATCAAACCTGGACTGGCGATCTATTTCGCATATGGTAATATACATGTTTCAATACTATTCTCTCAAATCATCCCACCCTCGCCTTCTCCCACAGAGTCCAAAAGTCTGTTCTTTATCTCTGTGCTTCTTTTGCTGTCTTACATATAAGGTCATTGTTACCATCTTTCTAAATTCCATATATATGTGTTAATATACTGTATTGGTGTTTTTCTTTCTGACTTACTTCATTCTCTTTAATAGGATCCAGTTTCATCCACTTCATTAGAACTGATTCAAGTGCATTCTTTTTAATAGCTGAGTAAGATACCATTGTATTTTTAAGTAGTTTCTTTTCCTGTAGTTGGCATCTAATCTTACCACATAGTGATCAGAAAAGATGCTTGAAATGATTTCAATTTTTTTGAATTTATCACGGCTAGATTTATGGCCCAGGATGTGATCTATCCTGGAGAATGTTTTGTGTGCACTTGAGAAAAAGGTGAAATCCATTGTTTGGGGGTGAAATGTCCTATAGATATCAATTAGGTCTAACTGGTCCATTGTATCATTTAAAAATTTGTGTTTCCTTGCTAATTTTCTGTTTGGTTGATCTATACATAGGTGTGAGTGTGGTATTAAAGTCCCCCACTATTATTGTGTTACTGTTAATTTCCCCTTTCATACTTGTTAGTGTTTGCCTTATATATTGTGTTGCTCCTATGTTGGGTGCATATATATTTATAATTTTTATATCTCCTTCTTGGATTGATCCTTTGATCATTATGTAGTGTCCTTCTTTGTCTCTTTTCATGGCCATTATTTCAAAGTATATTTTATCTGATATGAGTATTGCTACTCGTGCTTTCTTTTGGTCTCTATTTGCATGAAACATCTTTTTCCAGCCCTTCACTCTCAGTCTGTGTGTGTCCCTTATTTTGAGGTGGGTCTCTTGTAGACAGCATATACAGGGGTGTTGTTTTTCTATCCATTCAGCCAGTCTTTGCCTTTTGATTGGGGCATTCAACCTATTTACATTAAAGGTAATTATTGATAAGTGTGATCCCATTGCCATTTACTTTGTTGTTTTGGGTTTGAGTTTATAAACCTTTTCTGTGTTTCCTGTCTAGAGAAGATCCTTTAGCGTTTGTTGAGGAGCTGGTTTGGTGGTGCTGAATTCTCTCAGCTTCTGCTTGTCTGTAAAGTTTTAGATTTTTCCTTCATATTTGAATGAGATCCTTGCTGGGTATAGTAATCTGTGTTGTAGGTTTTTCCCTTTCATCACTTTAAATATGTCCTGCCATTCCCTTCTGGCCTGAAGAGTTTCTATTTAAAGACCAGCTGTTATCCTTGTGGGAATCTCCTTGTGTGTTATTTGTTGCTTTTCCCCTTTTGCTTTTAATATTTGTTCTTTGTGTTTGATCTTTGTTAATTTCATTAATAAAATTATTAATGATAATAATGTCTTGGGGGTGTTTGGCCTTGGATTTATCCTGTTTGGGACTCTCTGGATTTTTTGGACTTGGGAGGCTATTTCCTTCCTCATTTTAGGGATGTTTTCAACTATTATCTCCTCAAGTATTTTCTCATTCCCTTTCTTTTTGTCTTCTTCTTCTGGGACTCTGATGATTTGAATGTTGGTGTTTTTAACATTGTCCCAGAGGTCTCTGAGGTTGTCCACATTTCTTTTAATTCTTTTTCTTTTTTCCTTTCTGCTTCACTTATTTCTACTATTCTGTCTTCCACCTCACTTATCCTCTTCTGCCTCTGTTATTCTTCTGTTGGTTCCCTCCAGAGTGTTTTTGATCTCAGTTACTGCATTACTCATTATTCATTGACTCTTTTTAAATTTCTTCTAGGTCCCTGTTAAACATTTCTTGTATCTTCTCAATCCTTGTCTCCAGACTATTTATCTGTAACTTCATTTTGTTTTCAAGATTTTGGATCATTTTCACTATCATTAACCTGAATTCTTTTTCAGGTAGACTCCCTATCTCCTCCTCTTTTGTTTGGTTTAGTAGGCATTTATCATGCTCCTTTACCTGCTGAGTATTTCTCCACCTTTTTATTTTTTTTAGATTGCTGTGTTTGAGGTGACCTTTCTGTAGGCTGGCAGTTTGTGGTTCCTCTTTATTGTGGAGGTTCCTCCCTGTGGGTGGGGTTGGACTAGTGGCTTATCAAGGTTTCCTGGTTAGGGGAGCTTTTGTCTGTGTTCTGGTGGATGGAGCTGGATCTCTTCTCTCTGGAGTGCAAGGAAGTGTCCAGTAGTGACTTGTGGGGTGTCTATGGGTTTGGTATGACTTTGGGCAACCTGTATTTTAATGCTCAAGGCTGTGTTCCTGCGTTGCTGGAGAATTAGCAGGGTATATCTTGCTCTGGAACTTGTTGGCTCTTAGGTGGAGCATGGTTTCAGTGTGGGTATGGAGGCTTTTGGATGAGCTCTTGTTGATTAATAATCCTGGAGTCAGGAGTTTTCTGGTCTTCTCAAGTTTTGGATTTAAGCCTCCTGCCTCTGGCTTTCATTCTTATTCTTACACTAGCCTCAAGAGTTCTCCATCCATACAGCACAGATGATAAAACATGTAGATCAAGGGAGAAAAGATTCTCCACTGTAAGGGATATCCAGAGAGGTTCATGGAGTTACATGGAGAAGAGAAGAGGGAGTAGGGAGATAGAGGTGGCCAGGAGGAGAAAAGGGAGAGTCAGTAGGGGAGAGACCAATCTAGCCACTAATCGGTTCCCTAAATGTTCTCCACAGCCCAGAAGACCCAGAGAGATTCACAGAGTTAAGCAGAAAAGAGAAAGGGGAGGGTGGAGATAGAGGTGACCTCGGGGGGAAAAGGGGAGAGTCAAAGGGGGAGAGAGCAATCAAGCCAGTAATCACACCCCTAAGTAAAAATGGGTACTAAAGATTAGATTCTTGGTACAAAATTGATAACAAATACCAAAAAGCAAAGATTAAAAATCTAGAGTAGAGGTTAGACTCTCAAAAATACAATATTAAATATACAAAACAAAATCACCCTGCTTATAGTTTCCTTTGTTGTGCAAAAGCTTTTAAGTTTCATTAGGTCCCATTTGTTTATTTTTGCTTTTGTTTGTAATATTCTGGGATGTGAGTCACAGAGGATCCTGCTGTGATTTATGTCGGAGAGTGTTTTGCCTATGTTCTCCTCTAGGAGTTTTATAGTTTCTGGTCTTACGTTTAGATCTTTAATCTATTTTGAGTTTATTTTTGTGTATGGTGTTAGAAAGTGTTCTAGTTTCATTCTTTTACAGGTGGTTGACCAGTTTTTCCAATATGGAATTTAGAAAGATGGTAATGATAACCCTATATGCAAAACAGAAAAAAAGACACAGATGTATAGAACAGACTTTGGACTCTGTGGGAGAAGGCGAGGGTGGGATGTTTCAAGAGAACAGCATCGAAACATGGATATTATCTAGGGTGAAACAGGTCACCAGCCCAGGTTTGATACATGAGACAAGTGCTCGGACCTGGTGCACTGGGAAGAGCCAAAGGGATTGGGTCGAGAGGGAAGTGGGAGGGAGGATCGGAATAGGGAATACATGTAAATCCATGGCTAATTCATGTCAATGTATGACAAAAACCAATACAATATTGTAAAGTAATTAGCCTCCAACTAATAAAAATAAATGAAAAAAATATATATACATGAAATTTTCTTTAAAAAAAGGGTCTATTTTTTGTGAGGTTAATAGTAGGTTATGAAAATGAAAAAGGAGTAATAAAGATCATAAAATTAAAAATTAAAAAATTTAAATATTTAAGAAAATGATAATAGTAAAATATATATCCAGGAATTACTCTGGAGCTGTTGAGAGAAATGTGGGGTCAGTTCGGTTTCAGATAGTTCCTTGTACCAGCTTATACTTCCTCTCAAGATCTATAGGCCCCTTCCAATGCTTAGTCAATGCTAACTACAAGGTTTTAATCTGTTGTACCTGTCACTTCCAGAGCAGTTCTCTCTTCTTTGTTTGTTTTGGCTTCCTCTGTTTGCAAGTGTCTTCAGTGTCTAATTTCCATCCTGACACAATGGGTCAAAGGTGGTCACTTATTTAAGTTCATTTGATCAGTTGTGTTGTGGGAAGGGAAAAACATGGCAAACAGATACCACTGGCATGTGTGGGGAGTGCTCGCAGTGTATGGACAACACTGGGTTTGCCCCGACTCATGGCGGTGTGTGCTTTCCTGGTCTACACTGCTCACACTCCAGGTTGCTCTGCAGAGGTACTTTCCAAACTGGGTCCTGTGTTTTGTGCACTTCCAGGTCTAAGCTGTTCATGTTCAGGTTCTTGGGTACTCCCCAAAGGCACAGACTTGGTTGGGAGTGTGTTTTGTGCCCTTCCCAGGTCCAGGCAGCTCAGGCGACCAGGTCCTTGGCGAGTGCACTGTCCCAAGTGGGCCGTGTTTCTTAATCACCTCCCTGGTCCTGGCCACTCCATTTCCCAGGTGCACCACGAGAGCGCCGTCATGTGTCTCCTCTGGGGATCTGATCTCAGGCTGTGACCCTCCTGGCAGATGTCAACCATCCAGGATCCCAGGAAGACTTGGTTAGCAACTGGAAACCCGCTCACACTTTGGTGGAGGATGCCATCTCTGGGGCCGAGATTGCCCCTCGCCTTCTGGCTCTGACTGTCGCAGGCCTGCCTCTCTGCCTCCAGCAGGGGCATGGGCCAATCCGCAGCCAGCTAGCTCCTTTGGTATTCACTCAATTCTTTGTTCTGTGAGTGGGCGGGCTGAGCCTTAGGTTAGAGCTTTTCAGGGAAAGTTCTCTCTCTCTCTCTCTCTCTCTCTCTCTCTCTCTCTCTCTCTCTGGCTAGCCCACAGTTTGGGTTGCTATCTCATGTTAGCTCTCTCAGATTGTCCTCAGGGCATTCAGGCCTGGTCCTTACCCTAAGCATGCAGTGCGTGCCTCCTTGTACAGCCCCCACTCGCTGGTGGCAGACCCGAGCATCTGGGCTACTTCTCCACTGGGAGTTGTGGTTAGGCGCATATTCTGTGTTTTTTTTTTTTTTTCCCTTACAGTTATGTTACCCTCTGAGATTCCAAAACTCCCCCACAGAACTGCCAGTGAGAGGGTTCCCTGCTGTTTGGAAACTTCTCCTCCTTCATGACTCCCTCCTCAGGACAGGTCTCCATCCCTAACTCTTTTGTCTCACTTTCTGTGTTTTATATTTTGTTCTACCTCCTTTTAAAGGGAATGTCCTGCCTTCCTAGGTGCCTGGTGTTCTCCACCAGCATTCAGAAGTTGTTCTGTGTAAGTTGCTCAGCACTCAAATGATCTTTTTTGTGGGGGAGATCAAATGGTCAAATATGTGGGGGAGAAAGTGGTCTCTCCGTCCTATTCCTCTGCCATCTTAGGACTGCTTAACTCAGTCATTGTCCTTACTGTATGGAAACTCCACCACTCTCAGATCATTATATATATATATATATATATATATATATATATATATACCAGGCTGGATGAAGCACAAGCCAGAATCAAGATTGCCAGGAGAAATATCGATAACCTCAGAAATGCAAATGACACCACCCTCATGGTAGAAAGCAAAGAGGAACTAACGACCCTCTTGATGAAAGTGGGAGAAGAGAGTGAAAAAGATGGCTTAGAACTCAACATTCAGAAAACTGAATGACCATGCCATCTGGTTCCATCCCTTCATGGCAATTAGACGTGGGGGGAAACAATGGAAACAGTGAGAGACTTTATTCTTTTGGGCTCCCAAATCAGTGCAGATGGTGACTGCAGCCATGAAATTAAAAGATGCTTGCTCCTTAGAAGAAAAGCTGTGACCAACCTAGACAGCATATTAAGAAGCAGCGAAATTACTTTGCTGACAAAGGCCGATTTAGTCAAAGCTCTGGTTTTTAAAATAGTCTTGTATGGATGTGAGAGTTGTACTATAAAGAAAGCTGTGCACTGGAGAATTGATGTTGTTGGAGGAGACTCTTGTGAGTCCCTTGGACTGCAAGGAGATCAGCCCAGTCAATCCTGAAGGAAATCAGTCCTAATATTCATTGGAAGGACTGATGCTGAAGCTGAAACTCCAATACTTTGGCCACTTGTTGTGAAGAACTGACTCATTGGAAAAGACCCTGATGCTGGAAAAGACTGAAGGCAGGAGGATAAGGGGGTGACAGAGGGTGAAATGGCTGGATGGCATCACCATCTCGATGGACATGAATTTGAGCAAACTCTGGGAGTTGATGATGGACAGGGAAGCCTGGCATGCTGCAGTCCATGGGGTCACAAAAAGTCAGACACAAACTGAGTGACCAAACTGAATATATAAATATTCAGGCATTCCTGACTTTTTTGATGACCCCAGCTCACACTGAGTGCTAAATTTAACATAGAAATAAATACAAAAGTAATATAATCCATCCTTTGTGCATATATACAAAATCAGAGCTACCATTACTGAGTATTTGCAGAAAATCTGTTCTTTCTTCAAACTGTACCTGGTTGAAAAAGTAAGGCATCATTTATCCAACTCCTATCTCTCTTCCTATCTTTTCAAAGAACTCATTGGTGTCTGTGTTTTCAGGCTGTTGACCATTGGAAGAGAGATTAAGGAAACAAAAATTGCAAAGTTGGTTATAGAAAAAGTTTAAGACTACAAAATCAACAAAAATCCTGGTATGGTCTTCATGAATGCCTTTCTATTGATGCTATCTGAAGGATTTCATTGTACATTTTGTTTGTTTTTTGCCCACAAATCTCCACTCCAATCTCGGTACTCACTTTATCTACATCATGCAGACACTTTTATCATGAAGGTCCACTTTGCTAGACTTCAGTTTTAAAGAGGCATTGTGTATGTTAGTTGCTTAGTAGTGTCTGACTCTTTGCAACCCCATAGACCGCAGCCCACCAGGCCCCTCTATCCATGGGATTCTCCAGGTAAGAACACTGGAGTGGGTTGCCATTTCTTTCTCCAAAAGAAACTATAGAAAGAAAGAAAGGGAAGTCGCTCAGTCGTGCCCGACTCTTTGCAACCCCATGGACTGTAGCCTACCAGGCTTCTCCATCCATGGAATTTTCCAGACAAGAGTACTGGAGTGGGTTGCCATTTCCTTCTCCAAAGAGGCATTAAATCACACCAATTTAAAGGACATGTCTTCAGATTGATCTCAATCTAAATTCTAGCTCAATCATTTAATAGGCATGTCTTTGTTTAAGCATGCATGCTCAGTCGCTCAGTCCTATCTGGCTATTTGTGACTCCATGGACTATAGCCTGCCAGACTCCTCTGTTCATAGAATTTTCCAGGCAAGAATACTAGAGTGGGTTGCCATTTCCTACTCCAGGGGATCTTCCCCACCCAAGGGTCAAACCTGCATTTCCTGCCTACCTCTTGCATTGCAAGCTGATTCTTTATCACTGAGTCACCAGCAAAGCCCCTTTGCACAAGACACACCTCAATTTGTGCAGCAGCAAAACACAAAGGTTAGACTATATTACTTACATATTTGTTTCTATGTTAAATTCAGCACTCAGTGTGGACTGGGCCATCAGGAAAGTTTGGAATGTCAGGAAAGGAGGATGATGATGTAAACTACTAAAGCATGGAAAGTTCTAGAAAGAAAAAAAAATCTATTGCTTTATGGCATTGGCCATATCTTCTGACCTCCTCATCCTTCTTGATTTACTTCTCTCATTTTTTATTACTCTGTGATTTTATAAAATAGTGAGTTGCTTTTTTGAACAAATGGTTAAATATAAATGAGTGAAAAGTTATCAGTATGAAAGCTCAAGAGCAAGCACAACTGATATTGTGTGAGGAAAGAACAACATTGCTGCAGATGAAAGCTGAAAAAGAGTCTTTGAGTTTCATAGTCTGGCTTCAGTTTCTCTAAGCATTTATAAACCCATTCTAGACAAAGCCTCTGGTGAATCCAGGGAACTTAGGCTCACCAATGTGGAGATAATATATAGCAGGGCAATAGAGTGAGTTAGATAATGAAACTTCTGACAAGAAGTGAAATATATATATATTTATCTAAACTTACCATGGCCAATCTTCTCTCTGGAGCAGTTAAAAAAAACACTTTGTTAAGGGTTTATTAATCAGGGTAAGCTAGTGAGCATAACAAGTGTTCAATAAATTAACACAATAAAATTTTATTTTTAAAACACATTGTTGTTGTTTAGTCTCTAAAGTCGTGTCTGGCTCTTTTGCGATCCCATGGATTGTAGCCTATCAGGCTCCTCTGTCCACGGGATTCCCAGGCAAGAATACTGGAGTGGGCTGCTGTGCCCTCCTCCAGGGAGTTTTCCTGACCCAGGGATTGAACCCATGTCTCTTGTATCTCCTGAATTTCAGGAGGATTCATTACTGCTGAGCCAACAGGGAAGCCCATTTTAAACACACACCACAGTCCAATGTAGGTAGGCAGGGTGAACTTTCTGTATCATCATCCCCAAATGATCCATACAGCATTGAAAGGAAATTAGAAATTCCAAGAGTACTTATTTTGAAAAGCTAAGTACTCAGAAGAATCTGGGTCAAACCCACCTAGGTATTCTGCCTAAGATTACAAAATAAATGGTCTTATAGCAGCAGGAATCTTGTTGATGACTGCCCTTGACATGTCTGTATTAAATTCTACTGCATCCAGTCTAGACTGGTTGCTTTCAACAACTTGGTTGCAAAGCTCCCAGGGATCTCCCATTACATTATCCTAGGGATTCACTTTGACCCTTTCATGTGTTTGCTTTCCAGTTTTATCTATCCTGTTTCTTCTCTTTTGTATTTACTACAGTTTTTGGTGGCATACATCTTCATATTGCTACATGAGGAATGGTGCATGACAGGTAAAGTTTTTTGAATCTTTAATACATTAATTTGCTAGGGCCACCATGACAAAGTACTACAAACTGATGTGGTGTGACCAACAAAAATGTGTTTATCTCACAGTTCTAGAGGCTAAAATTCCAAAATTAAGGAGTCAGAAGATTTTATTCCTTTTGAGGGTTGTAACAGAGAAACTTCCATAAGAGCTTTTGAAGCATTGGTGGACTGACAATGCCAATGCCAATGTCAATCTTTGGCATTCTTTGGCTTGTAGATGCACTATCCCAATCTCTGTCTTCAGGGTCACATTGGTGTTTCTCACTATGTGTGTATATCTGGTGTCTGAATTTCCTCTTTTTAAAGGATATCAGTCATAAGAGGTTAAGGCCCAGGCTATTCCAACATGATATCATATTAACTAAAATGGTATCTTCAATAACTTTATTTCCAAATGAGATCACATTATATAAAGTACTGGGAGTTAGGACTTTAACATGCAAATTAGAAGGAGACATAACTAAATCCACAAAATTTCACATAAACTGAAAATGTCTTCATGCTCTCCTAAAATGTCATTACATTGAATGTTGGAAATAATTTTCCTTCAGATTTTGAAAACATTACTTCTTTATTGTGTAGCTTCTAGTGCTGCCTATTGAGAAATCTAAAGTTATTTGAATTCCTAATTTTTCACATGTGGCTTGTTCAAATCTCTCTAGAATCTTTAATATCTTTTCTTTTCTACAAGCACTCTGAAAATCTTTACAATAATGTCACTTGGTGTGGAAATATTTTCATCCATTGTTACAGACACTTTGTGGACCTTTTTCTAGGAACCCATGGCTCTAAGTCCGGGGATTTTCTTGAAGTTTGTTAATGGTTTGATTATTTCTTGCTTCATACTTTTACTGTTCTCTCCTCTCCCTTGGAACTCTTATCATATGGTTGTTATATTCCTCTGGACTGGTCCTTTAATTTTCTTTTTCTCTATCTGTAATCCTAATTATCTGTTGTTTTCATTCCCATTTTCTGAGATTTAATTCAATATCTTTCAAAATTTTTTCCTATCAAGTTTTAAATTTTTTGCTATCATTGTTTTTTAAGTTTCCATGAGGTTTTATTGTTTTCTGAGTGCTTCATTTGTGTAACATCCTATTCTTATTTGTATCTCTGCCTGCATAATCTCCATTTGCTATAAATTGCCTTTTCTGTTTGTCTCCTCGGCTATTTTATAACTCTTAGTTTGTCTGCTATTACTGTCCTTTTATTGATTGCAATCTTTGAGTTCAATCCATTATGGAAATCAGTCCTAGAACATTCATTGGAAGGCTGCAGAGCTGAAGCTTCAATACCTTGGCCACCTGATGCAAAGAACTGATTCATTGGAAAAGACGCTGATGCTGGGAAAGATTAACGGCAGGAGGAGAACGGGACGACAGAAGATGAGATGGTTTCAGGTTCAGTTCAGTTCATGTCATCCTCAGTCGTGTCTGACTCTTTGTGGATCCCATGAACCGCAGCACGCCAGGCCTCCCTGCCCATCACCAACTCTAGGAGTCCACCCAAACCCATGTCTATTGAGTCGGTGATGCCATCCAACCATCTCATCCTCTGTTATCACCGCTGCAATCACCATCTTCAGTGATTTTTGGAGCCCAGAAAAATAAAGTCAGCCACAGTTTCCACTGCTTCCCCATCTATTTGCCATGAAGTGATGGGACCAGATGCCATGGTCTTAGTTTTTCTGAATGTTGAGCTTTAGCCAACTTTTTCACTCTCCTCTTTCACTTTCATCAAGAGGCTCTTTAGTTCTTCACTTTCGCCATAACGGGGTGGTGTCATCTGCATACCCAAGGTTACTGATATATTTCTTCTGGCAATCTTGATTCCAGCTTGTGCTTCCTCCAACCCAGCATTTCTCTAGATGTACTTGCATATAAGTTAAATAAGCATTGGTGACAATATACAGACTTGATGTACTCCTTTTCCTATTTGGAACCAGAGTGTTGTTCTATGTTCAGTTTCTAACTGTTGCTTCCTGATCTGCATGCAGATTTCTCAAGAGACAGGTCAAGTGTCTGGTAATTACCATCTCTTTCAGAATTTCCACAGTTTCGTTGTGATCTACACAGTCAAAGGCTTTGGCATAGTCAGTAAAGCAAAATAAGATGTTTTTTCCAGAACTCCTTTTGCTTTTTTCGAGATGATCCAGATGGATGTTGGCAATTTGGAATCTTGGTTTCCTCTGCCTTTTCTAAAACCAGCTTGAACATCTGAAAGTTCACGGTTTGCGTATTGCCTTGAAGCCTGGCTTGTAGTAATTTAAAAACATCACTTTACTAGAAGTGTGAGAGGAGTGCAGTTGTCAGTAGTTTGTAGGGATTTCGTTGAGCATTTCTTTCAGATTGGAATGGAAACTGACCTTTTCCAGTCCTGTGACCACTGCTGAGTTTTTTACCCCAAATTTGCTGGCATAATTGAGTGCAGCCCTTTCCACAGCATCATCTTCAGGATTTTGAAGTAGGCTAAACTGTAATTCCATCACCATCCACTAGCATTGTTCTTAGTGAATGCTTCCTAAGGTCCAACCTTGACTTCACATTCCAGAATGTCTGGTACTCTAGGTGAGTGATCACACCATCATGGGATTAATCCTGATTCCTGAAGATCTATTTTGAATAGTTTTTCTTCCTGTATATACTTGCCACCTCTTCTAAATATCTTCTGCTTCTATGTTAAGTCCCATGACAAATTTTCATTCCTTTTGGTGAGCTTCATCTTTGCATGAAATGTATCCGCTTGGTAATCTCTGAATTTTCCCTGAAGATATCTCAAGTCTGTTCCCATTCTGTTGTTTTCCTCTAGTTTTCATTTGCACTGATCACTGAGGAGGGAGGTTTTCTTACTCTTCCTTGCTATTACATTGGAACTCGTTCATTCAAATGGGTCTATCTTTCCTTTTCTCACCTATTTGCTATTTTCGCTTCTCCTTCTTTTCACAACTATTATGTAAGGACCTGCCCCTGACAGCCATTTGTTCTTTTAAGCATATTTCTTTATTCTTGGTAATGGACTTGGTAATCCCTGTCCCCTATACAAATGTCACGAACCTCCATCCATAGTTCATTCAGGCACTACTGTCAATCAGATCTAGTCCCTTAAATCTATTTCCACACTTACACTGTTTCAGTCATAAGGGAATTGGTTTTAGTCCATACCTG